>PVIW01007506.1:0-29323 GCA_004026585.1 Noctilio leporinus
CCCCCTCCCCCCAACCCCTTTCCCCCTGACCACTGCAGGCCTATTCCTTGTATTCATACACTTGGTTCTGTTTTGCTTGTTGTTAGTTTTGCTCATTATTGTCCCGTAATGGGTGAGATCATATGATACCTGTCCTTCACTGACTGGCTTATTTCACTAAGCATAATACTCTCCAGTTCCATCCATGTTGTTGCAAAGGTGTACCAAAGTTTTTTGATCCAATCATCCACTGATGGGCACTTAGGCTGTTTCCAGCACTTGGCTATTGTAAATAGTGCTGCTATGAACATAGGTGTACATAGGTTCTTATGAATTGGTGTTTCAGGATTCTTTGGGTATAGTCCAAGTAGTAGAATCGCTTGATCAAAAGGCAGTTCCATTTTAAGTTTTTTAAGGAAATCCCATACTGTTTTCCACAGTGGCTACACCAGCCTACATTCCCACCAACAAGTGCATGAGGGTTCCCTTTGCCCCACATCCTCGCCAACACTGTGTGAGGTGTGAGGTGGTATCTTATTGTGGTTTTAATTTGCATCTCTCTGATGACTAGTGATATTTAGCATTCTTTCATATGCCTCTGGGCCCTATGAGTTCTTTCTAAGTTTTGGATATTAATCCCTTAGAGATGTACCACTGGCAAATATCTTCTTCCATTAAGTAGGTTGTCATTTTTTGGATGATGATTTCTTTGCTATCCAAACCTTTTTAGTTTGATATAGCCCTGCTTGTTTGTGTTTGCTTTTGTTTCCCTTGCCCAAGGAGATATATCAGAAAAACATTGCTAGAGAAATATTTGAGATTTTACTGCCTTTGTTTTTTTCTAGGAGTTTTATGGTTTTGAGACTTGCATTTATGTCTTTAATCCATTCAGGCTTTATTCTTGTATGTGGCATAGGAAGGTAGTGTAGTTTCATTTTTTTATATGTGTCTGTCCAGTTGTTTTTAGCACCATTTATTGAAAAGACTGTTTTTATGTCATTGTATGGTCTTGCCTCCTTTGTCAAATATTAATTGACCATATAGGCATGGTTTTATTTTGGGGTAATCTATTCTGATCCATTGATCTATATGTCTGTTTTTATTCCAGTAACATGTTGTTTTGATTACTATGGACTTGTATATTTTGATATTACATAGCATGGTTCCTCTAACTTTGTTCTTTCTCAAAATTGCTGTGGTTGTTGGAGTCTGTTGTTGTTCCATATAAATTTTTACATTATTTGGTTTAGTACCATGAAATATGTCACTGATATTTTCATAGGAATTCTGTTGAATCTATAAATTTCTTTGAGTCATGTATACATTTTAATATTCTATGCTTCCATTTATTCTGTATCTTTAATTTCTTCAGTATTTTATAATTTTTGAAAAACAGGTCTTTTACCTCCTTGATTAAATTTATTCCTAGATAGTTTTGATGCAATTTAGTGGGATTGTTTTCTTAGTTCCCCTTTCTGATAATTCATTATTGGTGCATTAAAATGCAACACATTTCTAAATGTTTATTGTGTATACTGATGCTTCACCGAATTTATAATTTCTAGTAGTTTTGGGGTGAAATACTTAAGATTCTTTATAGTATCATGTAATTTACAAATGACATTTCTACTTTTTTTTAATTTTATTGTTGTCATATTACATCCATCCCCATTTTGCTCCCCTCTGTCCCCTTTCCCACCCACCCATTCCCCCCAAAGTCAATCTCACCTGTTGTCCATGTCCATGGTTCCTTTATACTAGGTTCTTGTGACATTTCTACTTTTTTCCTTTCAATTTGGATTTCTTAATTTTTCTTTTTCTCTGATTGATGAGTCTAGGACTTTTACTATTGTATTGAATAAGAGTGGTAAGAAGTGAATAGACTGTAATGTTTCTGATCTTCAGAAAATTATTTTCTATTTTTCACTGTTATGTAGGATATTAGCTGAGGGTTGGTTTACATGGCCTTTATTATGTTGAGGTATGTTCCCTCTATTCCCAACTTTCTGACTGCTGGATCTTGTTAAATGAGTTTTCTATATCTATGTATCTCAAAGGTATCCAACCCTTGGGCCATGGACCAGTACTTGTTTGTGCCAGTTGGGAGCTGTGCCACACAGCAGGAGGCAATCAGCAGGGCAAGTGAGAGAAGCTTCATCTATATTTACAGCTGCTTCCCATCAGTTGCATTACTGTCTGAGCTTCACTTCCTGTCAGATCAGCAATGGCATTACATTCTCATAGGACCACAAACCCTACTGTGAACTGTGCATGGGAGGATCTAAGTTGCATGCTCTTTATGAAAGCCAAATGCCTAGGCAGTGATACTAGCACTGGGGAGTGGCTGCAATTACAGAGAGGCTTGACTGCACAGAGTCCATAATAAATAAATTGTTTACAGACTCATATCAAAACCCTATCAAGTGAGTTGCAAATGGCAATTAAGCTGCATCTGTTGGCAGGCTATGAAGTCATCCTCCCACCCTATCCATGGAAAATTTTTCTTCCATGAAACTGATTACTGATGCCAGGAAGTTTGAAGAACACTGATCTATATGATCATAGAATGTGTATTCTTTATTTTGTTTATGCAGTATATCATGTTAATTGATTTATAAATATTATATCAACCTTGCATTACAGCAATAAATCCCACTTGATCAAGGTGCATGATATTTTCAACATATTGTTGCATTTAGTTTACTAATATTTTGTTGAGGATTTTAGTATCTATGTTCATCATGGACACTGGCCTATAATTTTCTTTGTGGTATCTTTATCTGATTTTAAAATTAGGATAATGCTGACCTCATAAAGTGAGGTAAAGAGTCCTCACTTCTCCTGAATTTTTTGGAATAGTTTGAGAAGAATAGGTGTTAGTTCTTTTTTGAGTGTTTGGAAAAGTTGATCTGTGAAGCCATGCATTCCAGAAATTTTATTTGTTGGCATTTTTAAATTTTTATTCTTTCAATTTTATTAGTTGTGATCAGTCTGTTCAGAATTTCTGATTCTTTCTGGTTCAGTAATGAAAAATTGAATGTTTCTAGGAAGTTATCCATTTCTTTTAGGTTGTCAAATTTATTGGCATGTAGTTGTTTGTAATATTATTTATAATCGTTTATATTTCTGTGGTGTCAGTTGTTACTTTTCTTTCATTTCTGATTTTACTTATTTGAGTTCTCTATTTCTTCATGAGTCTAGTTAAAGTTTAATCATCCTTGTTTATCTTTATTAAAGAACTAGCCTTTGGTTTTATTGACTTTTTGGTCTTTGTAAATGTTATTTCATTTTTTAATTTATTTCCTCTCTGATTTTTACTATTTTCTTCCTCTTCTCACTTTGTGCTTTATTTTGTTCTTCTTTTTAGTTCTTTAAGTGTAAGGTAAGATAGGTTATTTGAAAATTTTCTTGTTTTTTGAGGTAGTCCTGTAAGGGTATGAATTTTCTCTTAAGACTTCTTTTGCTGTGTCCCACAGATTTTTGGTTGTTGTGTTTTTCTTTTCATTTATCTTGAGGTATCATTTGATTTCTTCCTTGATCTCATTGTTAACACATTCATTCTTTTTTAAAATATATTTTATTGATTTTGCTATTACAATCCTTCCTATTTTCCTCCTATGCTCCCCTTTACCCAATATCCCCACTCCCTCTGGTAATGCCCCCCTTAGTTCATGTCCATGTGTCATGCATATAAGTTCTTCGGTTTTTCCATTTCCTTTATTTTTCTTAACATCCCCCTATCTATTTTGTCATCACCAATGTGTACTTGTTTTTCTTTCACATCCAGATAATTCAACCATTTAATTACTATCTTCTGTCAGACGCTCAAATCGTATTAATACAAAGTTTTCTTTTCATTATTTCAAAATGCTTACATTAATTCATTTGTTTAAAGAATTATTTTTTAAAGTAATATCAATTGCAATATTACCAAACACACGCACAAACACATTTACACACATATATATATTTACAAATATTTAAAGTACTGGATTTTGAAGAGTTAATACAAAAAAATTAAAATATGTCAATAGCTTATATAATTATTATATGTTAAATGATAGTGTTTTAGATATATTGCAATGACTTAAACATTTTTCTTTTTTTCTTTAATACTTATTTTACTCTGGAATGCTGTTTTTGTAAAATAGATTACAGAAATGTTGTATTGCAGAACTCACTTTGTGAAAGCTATCCTAGAGACAATGCCAAACCCACAGTGAAAAATGAATTTGGTTTCTGAATCAGAGCCCACCCCCACCCCCATTAATACAATTCAACTTTATTTTAAGCTACTGGAACTACAACTTATTCTTTTTGGAGTTTTCCATCTTAAATAGTAGATTGATTTATTATTATTATTATTATTATTATTATTATTATTATTATTTGGCCATGTCAGATCTTACTTCTTTCAATATTCTCTGTTTTTCCTCTACATGTGTTTTACAAGTTGAGGCCTTCAGAAATAATGGCACTTGCAGTCCCCACAGAATAGAAATTATGATATCTACTAATTTGAGGTGAAAAATTGAAAACCCTAGAATTTAAATAATTTTTTAGAATAATATTCTAGCTATTTTTTAAACTTGTGGTTAACTTCCTACATGGTCCGGAACTAGCCTATTTAAGAGTCTGTTGAGGTAGAGATTATGTACCTCTACATTTGAAATATGTTCACATTTTAAAAATGAAGTTTACTATAACATTAATACATTTTCCCTAGCATCCTCAGTTTGGGGGCTTTCATTGCTAGAAATGTATACTTTCACTTTGTATTTGAAAGGAATCTCATCTAATTTACATGCTAATATGAGAATATATATTGCCTATGTACATGAATCATATAGTTGAGTAGTTTGTAACTTCCATCCCAAATTGGTCTTCATTCTCAGGATCTTTTCTAACCTAAAGATTGACTAATTTCTCAACACACTAACTATCAATTGGTTGCTATTTAAAACATAAGTTAATAACAAAATCTATATATTATACACCCATAAACACACAGTTTGTAACAGTGAATAAGATAGCATGTATTCTATGTATTCTATGTAATATACATTCACATTTTTTCACTTTTTTCTTTTTCCTTAACTACATTCAATTTTTCTAAGAGTTATTGCAAGTAACTTGATTTTCCCATCTTAATGAATAATTCCAATCTAAGAAAATTTAACCTGCAGTAATACAGATACAAGTAAAATACAAAATTATACATTATTTAGTAAAATCTATTTATGACAAGATTATTTTAAAGCATTCATAAGTTAAAGTTGGTTCTTATCCATTCAGCTGCCCTTTGTCTTTTGATTGGTGCATTTAATCCATTTACCTTTAAGGTTATATTGATAGGTATTTATTCATTGATATATTTTCCCTTTATACCTGTGTTGCTCTCTGTTTCTCTCTGGTTCTTCATTTTTTTAAAGCAGACCCTTTTGTATCTCTTTCAATAATAGTTTGGTAGAAGTGTATTCCTTTAGCCTTCTTTTGTCTGGGAAACTCCTTATTTCACCTTCCATTCTGAATGAGAGCCTTGATTGGTAGAGTAGTCTTGGTCGTAGGCCTTTGTTTTTCATTGCTTGGAACAACTTTTTGTCATTCCCTTCAGAATTATAGTAGTTCTGTGAAGAAATCAGCTGATAACCTTATCAAAGCTCCCTTGTATGTTATTAACTGTTTCTTACTACTTGTAGGATTCTCTACTTGTCTTTGAAGTTTGTCATTTTAATTATGATATGTATAGGAGTGGGCCTGTTTGGGCTTATCTTCACTGGGACCCTCTGTGTTTCCTGAACTTGAGTGATGTTTTCACTCATCAAGTTAGAGAAGTTTCTTTTCATTACCTTTTCCAAACAGGTTTTCTATCCCTTGCTTCTTCTCCTTCTGGTATCCCTGTGATATGGATTGCATTTCATGTTGTCTTATAGCTCTCTTAAAACCTCTTCGTTCTTTTTCAGTTTTTTTTTTTTTTTTTTTCTTTTTCATCTTATTACAATGTCTTGGAATATTTTTCTATGTTGTCCTCCAACTTGCTGATTCAATCCTCTTCTTCATCTAGCCTGCTGTTGATTCCTTCTATAATTTCTTTAATTCAGAAATTATATTTTTCATTTCCTCCCAGCTCTTGTTGATAGTTTCTATGTCCTTTTTAATGCTGGTATAGTTCTCAGTAAATTCCTTGTAGCTTCTCTGGAGCTCTTTGAAGATAGATCCCCTGGAGTTATTTGTAGTTTTCTTTGAGTTCACTGAGCTCATTGGACTTCTCTATCATCATTATTTTGAATTCCATATCTGATAGTTTGCTTGCCTCTATTTTATTTAGCAGTCTTTCTGGAGATTCATTTTTTTTCTTTTGGTGATGGACTGTTTCTTTTTCTTCCCATTTTAGGTGACTCTTCTTGTTTGTTTTTGCTTTTTAGATTAGGCTGTTTTGAGTTCCTATCTTTGTGGTGTGACCTTCTGTCATGTAGAGGTGCACTTTGTTCACTTCCTGGATCCACCTCTGGTGATGTCAGATCATTCCCCAGTCTGGGGCTAGTCAGCCTATTGGAGCCAATCAGAGATCCACATCTTTGTCTGTGTCCTTCAGTTTTTAATTTATTTATTTTCTATTTATTTTTAAATTTTATTGTTGCATTTCTTCAGTTTTTAATCCAATTAACATGTGAGCATCTGTCAGGTATAGGCAGCATTGGGTGGGACAAATTAATTCAGTTGTTAATTCAATCTGTGACTGGTAGTCACCCTGGGCACACTGAGCACAACCTATTAATTCAGCATTCATCCAATCAATCTGGGATAAGGGTCAGCCTTAGGCACCACAAGGCAGGTCAGGTTAATTTAGTTTTTAATCCAATCAATCTGTGATCAGCCACCAGGCTCAGGCACCACTGCTGGGGGAGTGGGGCAGATTGATTCTTATGCCCAGAACTATGACATCCTCTCAGGTGATGCTACTTGGAGGTAGTGTAGTCTGCCTGTAGTATGTGGGATGAATCAGCACTGTAACCTCATTACCTGTTACTGGGTGCTCCCTCACTTCTCTCCTTACAGCCATGGGTCCAAAGTCTCCTTAAGCATCTCTAGTCCACTCTGCCCTACCTCTACTAGAGCCCAGGGTAAGTGGGTGCCAATGTATTTTCATGCATGGTCACTTTTAGTTGTTCTCTGACTATAGCCATTTCAGGCTAGCAAACCCCAGGGCTTTTTGCTTTTCACAGCTGGATGCTATTTGGCTCTCAACTATGTTTCTGTAGCCTAGGAAACCCACCTTGGGGGTTAGAATCCACCCTTCTTAGGTGGAGCCCTGGCTTCAGTCCCTTCAGCTGCCACCTATTGGGCTGCCAAGAAGCCCAACCAGCCTTCTTGCATCTCTGTACTTCCTACCAGTCACATTGTGATGAAGTGGTTTCTTCTGTTCCATTGTGATTATAAGACTTCTCTCCAGCTGGTATTCTTTTGGTTATTCCAGATGATTTCTCCCCAATTAACTTATAATTCCAGATTTGTCCTCGAAGAACATTGTTGTACCTCCACTTACTCCTCCACATCTTGGTCCTTAGAAAAAAGAATTTTAAAAAAGTGAGGTGAGCTCCCTGGCTGGTAGCACAGTGGATAAGGTGCTGGCCTGCAAACCCAAAGGTCGCAGGTTCGATTCCCCAGCCAGGGCACATAACCAGGTTGCAAACCAGGTCTCCAGTCAGGTCTGTGGCTGGAGGCAGGTGAAACACAACCACCTGATGTCTCTCTCCCTGTCTGCCTCTCTCTCTTCCCCTCTTTGTAAAAATAATGAAATAAAATCTTTTTTAAAAAAAAGTAAAATAATTTCTCAAAATATTTTTTTTAAAAAGTGAGGTGAGCTTAGGAAACCTTTGCAACAACATGAAATATAACAACATCTGCATAATTTGAATACAAGACGAAGAATGAGAAAGAATCAATTTGAAGAAATAATGACTGAAAACTTTCCAAATTTGGTGATGGAAAAAGACCCACAAATCAAGAAGCTAAGAGAGTCCCAAACAAGTTGGACCCAAAGAGGCCTACACCAAGACACATCATAAGAATCAATAATCTGAATAGATAAATTACTCTGGTGAAATTGAAGCAGTAAAAAAATAAAACTCTTAACAAATAAAAGCCATGGATTGGATGGCTGCACAGGTGAATTTTAGCAAACATTCTGGGAAGAACCAACACCTCTCCTCAAACTGTTTCATAAAATTAAAGAGGAAGGAAGGCTCCCAAGCTCATTTTATAAGGCCAACATTATCCTAATCCCAAAACCAGATAAAGACACGACAAAAAATAAAATTATAAGCCAATTTCCCTGATAACTATAGATGCCAAAATCTTCAACAAAATATTAACAAACCATGTACAACAATGCATCAAAAAGACCATACACCATGATCAGGTGGGATTTATTTTGGAAATGCAAGGTTGGTACAACATCCACAAATCAATAAATGTGATTCACCACATAAACAAAATGAAGAATAAAAAGCATATGATCATATTGATAGATGCAGAAAAAGCATTTTATATCATTCAACACCCATTTATGATTAAAACTCTCAGCAAAGTAGAAATAGATGGACCATACCTAAATATAATAAGGCCATATATAACAAGCCCATTGCCAGCATCATACTCAAGCAAAAACTACAAATATTCCCCTTAAGGTTGGGAGCAAGACAGGGTTGTCTGCTTTCACCTCTTATTCAATATAGTACTGGAATTCCTAGCCATAGTAATCAAGCCAGATGGAGAAATAAAAAGTATCCAAATTGGAAAAGAAGTAAAACTGTCATTATTTGCAGATAACATGATACTGTACATTGAGAACCCCAAAGATTCCACAAAAAAAACACTAGAACTGATAAGTGAATTCAGCAAAATTGCACAAAATTAATATCCAGATATCAGTTGCATTTTTATATGTCAATAATGAACTAACAAAATGGAAATTTAAAAAAAAATCTATTCACAATTGCTTCAAAAGTGGTAAAATACTTAGGAAAAAATCTAACCAGGGATGTAAAAGACCTGTTCTTGGAAAATTATAAAACACTGAAGAAGGCCCTGGCTGGTAGCACAGTGGATAAGGTGCCAGCCTGAAAACCCAAAGGTCGCTGGTTCGATTCCCTAGCCAGGGGACATAATCAGGTTGCAAGCCAGGTTTCCAGCCAGGTCTGTGGCTGGAGGCAGGTGAAAGGCAACCATACATTGATTCTTCTCTCCCTCTCTGCCTCTTTCCCTTCCCCTCTCTCTGGAAATAATAAATAAAATCTTTTTTAAAAAAAAAAGATAACATTGACATTAAAAAAAAAAAAAAACACTGAAGAAGGAAATTGAAGAAAACACACATAAGTGGGATCACATACCATGTTCATCGATAGGAAGAATTACATCATTAAAATGTCCATGCTACTCAAAGCAATTTATAGATTCAATGCAATTCCCATAAATATTCCAATAACATATCTCACAGAACTAGAACACATATTTCAAAAATTTATATAGAACCCAAAGCCCCACATAGCAACAGTAATTCTGAGAAAGAAGAGCAAAGTTGGAGGAATCATATTAACTAATATTAAATTATACTATAAGGCCATAGTAATCAAAACAGCATGGTACTGGCATAAAAACAGACACAAAAATCAATGTGACAGAATAGATATCTCAGAAATAATGCACACCTTTATAGTCAATAAGTATTTGATAGAGGAAGCAAGCATATACAATGGACTAAAGATAGTTAATTCAGTAAATGGTGTTGGGAAAATTGGGCAGATACATGCAAAAAAAATGAAACTAGACCACTTTCTTACACCACATACAAGAATAAATTCAAAATGCATTAATGACTTACATTTTAGACATGAGACCATAAAAATCATAGAAGAAAACATAGGCAGCAAACAAAAAACATAAATAAACAAATGGGACTACATCAAACTAAAAAGTTTCTGTACAGAAAAGGAAAACATCAACAAAATAAAAAGACAACCTATAGAATGGAAGAACATATTCACTGATACATCTGATTTGGGTTAATATCCAAAATTTATAAAGCACTTATAAAAGTCAACATCAAAAAATCAAACAAATGACCCCATTAAATAATGATCAAAGGACCTGAATAGACCCTTCTTCAAAGAGGACATAGAGATGACCAAGAGACATAAACAGATGCTCAACATCAGAGAATCTAATCATCAGAAAAACATACATTAAAAATCCAAAGAGGTATTATCTCACACCAGTTAAACAGCTATCATCAGTAAATCAACAATTATTAAGTGCTATCAAAGGTGTGGAGAAAGAAAAATGCTTTTGGCACTGTTGATAGGAATGCAAATTGGTGCAGCCACTGTGGAAAACAGTACAGAGATACTCGAAAAATTACAATTGGATCTGCCTTTTGACCTAGTGATCCCACTTCTGAGTATAAGCATGAAGGAACCAAAAACACTAATTTGAAAGAACATAAGCACCCTTATGTTTATTGCAGCATTATTTACAGTTGCCAAGTATGAAAGTAGCCCAAGTGTCCATGAGTAGATGAGTGGCTAAAACAACCAAGGGCCCTGGCTGGTGGCTCCGTGGATAGGCATTGGCCTGTGAACCCAAACATTGCTGGTTCAATTTCCAGTCAGGGCACATAACCAGGTTGCAAGCCAGGTCTCCATCCAGGTCCATACTTGGAGACAGATGAAAGGCAACCATACATTAATATTTCTCTCCCTTTCTTCCTCCCTCCCTGCCCTTCTCTAAAAATAATGAATACAATCTTAAAAAAAAAAAAAAAAAACACTAAGGGATATTTACACAATGAAATACTATTCCCCCCCAAAAAAGAAGAAAGTTACCCTTTGTGAAGTATGGATGGACCTGAAGGACATTATGCTAAGTAAAATAAGCCAGTCAGAGAAAGAAAATACAGATGCTCTCATAGATTGAGATCTATAAGGGGGAGGTAAGATAGTGGATGAATTGAATAAAAAGGAAAAAGGATTTGTGGACATGGACAACAGTGTGGTGATTGTGAGGCAAAGAGGGGTGGGAAACTAAATTGTAATGGAAAATTTACAACTAAAAGGAAATACTATTTTAAATAAATAAATAAACAAACAAAAGAAGCCCTGGGGATGGCTGTGGGATGAGGAACTAGAGTGGACTGTTAGCTTATAAGTGATTAATTGGACTTGGGATAAGCAGGAAAAAGACAAAAGCCAGACTGGAGAATAGTCTTACAGTAGGTAGTATCTGAAGCGAAGGAGTTAAAAATCTGAGGTGAAGGTGAGTCAATATAACATTGACCAATCTAGAGCAAACCCACATTTTTCCTTTATAAGGATTGCATAGAGAGAAAGGCATATGAAAACATCGATTTTAAAATCATTGGATTTATGCCAAACATTTTTTCTCAGTAACAAAAAACAAAAGTATTGTAAATATGATCCATGCATTACCTAAGAAGAGTGTGGTCAGTTTTTGAAATAAATGTCTTGTTATCATGAACAAATAGTAATGAGGTCTCCAGATGTAGTGAGTCTTAGCAAATGTGTCCTGTCCCTCCTCCCCTCCTGAATGGCCCTGGTGGCCATGGCGTGTTAGTGGCAGCAGTGACCTTTGCAGCTACAGCAGCAGCACCAGGCTCTGCAGCGGCACCCCACCAGCTGCTCAAGCCTTGGCAGTTTTCACCACACCCAGCAGCAGCATTGCTGTAACCAACAAGGACACTTTAGAATTAAGCACATTCCTGGATTCCAGCTGAGACCCACAACATGACCAAGATTAGTTTCCTGAGCAGTGAGGTGTTAGTGGGGGACTTGATGTCCCCCTCCGACCAGATGGGCTTGTGGGCTTCTTCTCTTAGACAACTACCTGGAGGTGGCCAAGCACTTCAAACCTCGTGGGTTCTCCAGCAACAAGGCAGTCTCCTCTGAATGGCTGGTTGTGGATGGGTTGGTCAGCGCCTCAGACAACTGGCAAGGAGGATGCCTTCTCCAAGACATATTGGATGGTGGAAAAATGGATTTCAATGAATTTGATTTTGATGGCCTGTTAAGTTTAGATAACCTGGAAATGGTGCTGGATGAGCTTTTGGCCACACTGGAAGACTCGTGTGAGCTCGTTGACCCCCTAGACCAGATTAATAAGGAGCCCTTTCAGACAGTGCACCCCATTGGCCATCTTCCAGAAAGTTTACCAAAAACTGACCAGGTTGGCCCCTTCACCATCCTGCAACCTCATCCTCTTTCCCTAGTGTCCCTGTCCTCTGCTCTGGATCATTCCTTTAGTTTGGAGCTAGGCAGTGAAGTTGATATCTCTGAAGGAGATAGGAAATCAGACTCCACTGCCTATATTATCATAAACCCTCAATGTATAAAGGAGGAGGAAGCCACCTCAGACAATGATAGCCACATATGTATAAGCTCGGAATCCTCTCTGGGCTCTCCACAGCATAGTCCCTCCACCTCCAGGGCCTCTCCAAATAGCCTCTGTGGCTCTGCCCACCCCAAGCCCTACACCCTCCTGGAGAGAAGGTTGTGGCAGCAAAAATGAAGGATGAAAAGCTAGATACAAAGCTGAAAAAAATGAAGCAGAACAAGATAGCTGCCACTAGGTACGGCCAAAAGAAGAGGGCAGAGTAAGAGGCTCTCATGGGTGAGTATAAAGAGCTAAAAAAGGAAAATGAGGCTCTGAAAGAGAAGGCAGATTCTTTGGCCAACTAGATCCAGTATCTGAAAGATTTGATAGAAGAGGTCCACAAGGCAAGGGGAAAGAAAAAGGCCCCCTAGTTTAGGGTAGTCTGCTTGTACATAAAGGCTTGTGCTGCAGCTGTGTTGTAATAAATTATTTTGTAGTAGAAAAAAAAATAGTAATGAAGGAGCTGAAAAGCCTCTTCTCATTATTTGATATGATAAAACTGACTTTAGTTTCAGTTATAAATCTAATATTATATTATTCACATAGGAAGCCTGTATTTATCATACAATGTATTAGTCTAGAATGGTAGGCCAGATATTTTTGCTTCTAATAAAGTATTACATAAAGGATGACATCTATTTTTAAGCATGCATAGCTTAACTCAGATATTAAACAAGCTTAAGAAACTTTCATTTTCTATCTGTAAGTGACAAAGTAATTGTCGGAACAGGTAAAATAACAAAATTCAAAAATATTTGGCATGTCATAAAATGTTTATTTTCTACTATAAGAGAAAAAATAAGAATGTTACTTTGATATAGTAATTGTTCTTTCTTTTTCCCTTTCTTTCTTGTTCAGTCGTGGACCCTGATTCATGACACATTCTCACTATTGATCCACACAAAACCTTCTTTTATTAATTTACTCATTTATTACTTTTAAGGATGTAAAAAAATACCCATGAACCCAGCATCCATCACCCCCTATACAAGAGATAATACTTTGGCAATAATTTCATTCTAGTGTTCTGGTCCTGTCCATTTTATATCTCCGCTCCCTGCCTCCCACCCAACAGTTAGGGTAGTAAGCCCTGTTTCATCACTCCCTTGTTTTCCTTTTTAATGTTGTTTTGGTTTTTTTTTTCCTTCTCTTAGGATTACCAGTTCAATTTATTTTGTTGTACTTTAAATCCTTCACAGGTCGCACTCAGATACACCTTTCACATTGTATTTGAAAGAAATTTTTTGCATATCAGTGTTGGAGTAATTAATTCTTCCTTTATTCTTATGGCTGGCAAGGCAAGGAAAAAAATTCATCTCATTGTACAATAAAACCAAGAAGTACTTTTGTGGTTTGTCTTGGTTACCTCATATTGGGTCTTTTCATGACAAATGCACTTTGGACAGCAATTCCTTCAACTTGTCAAACACTGCTTATGGCTAGCCACGCCCCATAATAATCAACACCATGAATTTCCTTTTTGAGAGCTTTACTGTATGATGGCTAAATTAGGAACCCACATCAAAGAAGTGTTAAAGAGGTGAGACTGACTTTGGGGGCTTTTGTTTCCATTATCCATTGAGATCAATGGAAGCTAATTTAACAGGAAGAGAGTATATCATGTGGTAGTAGAAAGAATACTGACTTCAGAGCTTAGAGATGTGAATTATAGTTTCAGTTCCGCTGCTAAGTAGTTATGTGACCTTGGGCAAATGTTTTTAACTCTCTGGACCTCAGCTTCCTCTTCTGTAGAATAAACACTTAAGTAATTTCTAAGGGACCTTTTGGATAAGGAACCCAGGGAAAGAGTGTTAAGTAATCTGCTGAAGGTTTCACTGCTCCTACTTCACTTATTTAGTTCAAGAGTCAACATGCACTCCATTGAGCTTCTCTAATGTGCCAAGGATGCAGGGATACATGACACACTTATAGCTCCTGGCCCAGGAATTCAGAACCCTCCCTTACTGTGAAGTATTGTATGATGTATTTGTCAGTCTCTTTTACTAAACTGAGATATGCTTATGGTCAGGGATACCACGTTAAGACTTTTCTGTCTGTAAGCAACAGAAGCACACTGGAACTAACTCAAGCTAAAAGGTAGATTTACTGTAAAAACACAGGGACATGGAATATTTCACAATTGATACAATTGGGATGCAGTAAGAGACTAGAGACTTGAGTGTGAAGGGGAAACCAGGAGTTCATCTTTATCTCACTTCTTGTTAGCCTACATTATTCTTTGCTTTTGCAGTAGCTGCCACTTGGCAGAAAATAGGCTTGACAACCTCACTGTTTTATATAAAGGAAAACAAATATTTTCCACCCCTAGTCTCAATTCTGAATTCTTAGGAAACAATTACTATTGGCCAATTTTCTGTCAGCCATGCTTCTGCCCTCCCCACTACCTAAATCCATCTGGCTAAAGCCAAGTTGAAGTGGAGGCTGGGGAGGTTATGTCATACAAATAAGATCTCATTTTCTTCCACAACCAGAATAGGATAGAGGTGACATGCCTAGGAAAGGTACCCTGGCCTCCAGCTCTGACAGAGGCCCATGGTTAATTCTGGCTTACCCATCTCTCAATGCAGTCTCTACTTAGTACATACTTTTTGAATGAATACACAAATAAACCTAAGAAACTAGTGGTGAATTTATAGGGAAAAGTTCACCAAGTAAACCACATTTTTGGCTTAAAACAAGAAACTAAAAGAATATGGGTCCAATAGAATGAGCTACACAATTCTGAAATCAAAATCCTAGAAGGCAGAGAAACTTGACACTAAATACTGTTTTATAATCATGAATGAATACTATGGGTTAGAAAGAAAAGCCATTCGTGACTCATAACAAGCATGAATTTTCTCATAAGGCATCAAACAAGAAAAATGTGACAAAAGAACATCATTTTTGAGATCTCAGTGACTTAGAGTTCTTTTTTAGACTTCCCAAATTCCTTTAAAAATGCAGGCACTGACAAAGAACAACCAGGCAGATAAGCAGGCCTCTTTGCACTTTGTTTCCCAGTAGTCATGATCTTCAAGTAGGAAGAAAGCTCTAATGGAGAACTGGAGTTCTTCAGAGGTAAAACAAGCCTAATGCAGCATCTCATAATTTGCCCTAATTTTTCAGAAGCTCAACTATTCCTCACTAGCTTAAGGCAGTTACCCATAGTTGAGTGTCTGAAGAACCAATATTTACTTGTCACTAATATTATATGTATACATCTAAAGGCTGTCCTGTCATTCACAGCCAAAGAGGAGAACCAAAAGCAAATGCATAAATTAGGACCATTAATAGCTTATTACAAATATATTAACAATATGACCTAGCCATAGCTGAGCTTTGTGTTTGTACATCAAGTTACTTGCTACATATTATCTAATGCTGACACTTTGACCTGATTTTGTTTGTTGAGTACTCTCATTCTTCCAGGTCTAGCTAACCAGTGTTGTATCAAAGCCAGGATGTTCAAGCCTGAGCCCTATTGGCCCTAAATATGGGTGCACAGCAGAGGGACCCAGGTCTATACTTTCACTGTCAGCCCGCTGGTCAGCATACTAACATAACACACAATGGTAGAAGAGCTATAATATTTTATCTTAAATTATATTTATTATGAAAATATAGAGTACATAAAATATGTGTATAAATGTATACTATATATTCATTTACTATTAAATTATATGTATATAAAGCAATTTCCTAGATTATTTGATATCTCATGGGGCCTTTTTTTTTAAGACTTTTTATTTATTATTTCCAAAGAGAGGGGGAAGGGAGAGAGGCAGAAAGGGAGAGAAACATCCATGTATGGTTGTCTTTCACCTGCCTCCAGTTACAGACCTGGCTGGAAACGTGGCTTGCAACCTGGTCATGAGACCTTTTTAGATAAAGAAATATTTATCAATTTTATTTTTTTTAATTTAAGCTAATAACCTGAAATAAATAACTTAAAATTTTAACTCAGATCTTAAATTCCTGGTGGAAAAGCATTCATAAGAAATTTTTTAGCATAAGTCTTTAACTTGGGTTATTAAAGGGCAATATACTGATTTACAAAGTCAATACATTTTCCTCTAAAACACTCAATGTGCTCTGGAAAAAATTACATCCTGGAGAAGTGGTTTCTTTGGAACATTAATTGTATCTTGCTTTCACTTTTTTTAGTTCACTAATCATGGGGAATCTCCTATTGATGAAGTAATTTTAATTCTGATATGGAGGAAGGAAAACTTCTAATTTCTCTTTAAGAGCATGCCAGGGCCTGGTACAGATAATCACTTTTCTGAAAGAATAATGTCTTTTGATAAATGGAATGCTTTAAGCTTTAATTTTCTTTTTTATTTTATTGTTGTTCTATTACAGTTGTCACAATTTTGCACCCATTGCTCTCCCCTGCACCTCTCCCCACCCCTGCCAGCTGCCACAGTCAATCCCCACATCATTGTCCTTGTCCATGGGTCCTTTTATACTTGATCCTTGATCAGACTCTTCCCCTTCTTTTTCCATTATCTCTCCCCACCCTGGTCTCTGTAGTTTGTTCCTCATTTCCATGTCTCTGGTTCTATTTTGCTCATTTGTTTATTTTTTCATTAGGTTCCACTTAGAGGTGACATCATATGATATTTGTCTTTTGCTGCTTGGATTATTTCACTTAGCATAATACTCCCCATTTCCATCCAGGCTTATTGGTGGCTCATTCATTGGTGGGGTCTCCTCTTCAGCTAGGTGACTAGGAATCATGATCACCACACCCCCACATTTTTCATGCTATTGTATAGGTGCTGATTAACAAAGCAGTATAACCAGAAAATCCAACCCACACCAGCAGAAATTTACCCCCTTACCACATCATCAATGACAATAGCAATTGAACAAAGATTTAAAAAGGTGGAGGGAGGTTAAGAATATAATAAGAAAAAGGAATAGGATATGACTAAAAGAGAAAAAAAGTAATTTGGAGTGGAGAGAGGGGAAGTAATAAGAATAGAAATTTAAAATGAGACAAAGAAACAGAGAGAATAAAATTTTTAAATGTAAGTAAAACAGGGAAGGATGATGGCAAAATGCAGTAACAATAAATGTATATTATGAGGTTTAAAATAAAATTTAAAAGGTACTGAGCCAAAGGGAACAAAATTGCATAAAACCACTACAGGTCAATGACAATGACAGATGAGCAAAGTATAATAAAGGTGGAAAGGGTATAAGAATATTATATAAAAGATAAAAGTGTGAGGTATCTACAGTAAAAAAAAAAAATGGATTTGAGAGGATGGAGGGAGAAAATCTAATAAGAGTAAGAAATAGAATCCAGGTTAAGAAAGGGAAATATAAAAGTAAAATTTTTAACTCAAATGAGCAAGGGCAGGGGAAAGGCAAAATGGAAAGTAAGACAGAAGGAGAGTAGCCTATGAGGTTTGAAATAAAAAATTCATGAACCAATAGAAATGTCATTAAAGAACAGCAATAACCATAATATCCATGCACAACAAGCCACAACTTATCAAGTTGGAAAGGAAATAGGGATAGTATAAGGCATAAAAAAGAATGTGAGCTGACCAAAGGAAGAAAGAATGCTTTTGAGAGGACAGAGGGAAGAGAAATAGTAAGGATAAGGAACAGGAACAAGTTGTAGCATGGGAGAAAATAAAAATCACAACAACAATGAGAAAGGGCAAGAAGCAAGCAAAACAGAGTAAGACAAGAGAAGGGTGCAATGTCAGTTTTGAAATAACAATAACATTTTAAAAATACAAAATCTGAATAAGAATAAAAAATGAGAGTAGTTAATTGGTTGAAATACAATTGAAATAAAATAAGAACGGTTAAGAGCCTATCTGGAAGGAAGAAAAATATCACAAATTCTGAAGAAGAATGAGGTGAAATTCATCTCAGCCATTTGGAGTTCACCTTCTGACTTATCTTTCTGCCTTTGGTTTTTTATCAGCTCAAGTTCCAGAGCTGGGTCAGCCAACTTCCGGCGACATGGCCTGTATCACCTTCACCTACCTCTAGAGGGAGCTTCTGTTGCGATCAGGCGGTGAGGCCCCTCGGTCTTCCCTGGAAGGCACTGTTCAGTCTTCTGAGAAAACTGTGGGTGTGTTCCCCCTGTCTCTGCATCACCCATTTTGGTCTGTCCTAGCTTATTTCCAATAATATATAGTTTCTGATTAAGTAGTTGTCTGTTTCACAGGGGGTGGGGGCAATCTGTGTAGGAGGACCAGCTCTCTCTCTCCTGCTCCCTGTTGATGGCATCTCTGAGTGGGAGCTCCTGAGGCTGGCCGGTGCCCTGATTCCCTCTTACTGCAGCGCTTTCAGATCTTGCAGCCTTGCCGGCCTCAATGGAAAAGGGCTCTAATAACCAGTGTATTTTCTCTCTCTCAGAGAAGTTTAAAATGGGCCCCTTAACTTATTCCTCTTGCTGTTTTTCTCTTTGGGGTATGCACCCTGCTGGGTTTTTGAGCCTGCCCTGCTTCTCCAGGTCTTGGGGGCTGGGTGCGACCCTCGCTTCCCAGAGATTCTGCCAGGAAATGGGGCTCTGTCTGGCTTTAAATAATCCCAGGTGTACAGCACCTAGCCCACTGCCCTCGCAGCCAGCATACAGAGGCCCACACTTAGCACTCTGCACAGCTGTGCTGTGCTGGGACCAAGAAATCCCCTCGCTTTATACTTTTCCGATCCATTTGCCCAGCTGCACTGAGTAGGAGCAAATTGCACCCTCAATCTTTTCCCCTTGCTTTAGGGCAGCTGCGCACAGGGTCCCTGCCCAGCACGTCTCAGCTCCCCTTTTAAAAAGCCACTCGGGGCACTCCCACTGCAGCACTGAGTCACTGTCCAGCTTTCTGTACACACCACCTCTCCATAAAGTCAAGAGTCCCTCGCATTCGCAGCTAGCTCCCGCCAACCTCACCTCCCACCCAGGTGCAGATAGCATCCATCTCTCTCTGGCTCTCTTCCGGTTGGCATTTGCCATTGCAGCTCTGGGTGTGTTGGTCACTGTATGTGCAGATCTCTCTGACTTTGTGTAGCCAAGTCGCTCCCAGCCCGGGCTTGGGGGTTCCCTCCCCTGGGAGGGGAGGCGGCTGCAAAGCTGTGATCTCTGACCTGGCTCTCCTAGGATACAGGTGCTACAAGTGGGAGCTGCAGTTGCGTGCACCACTCCCAGGACATTTGCCAGTCCACCTACAAGACCTCTTTACTACCCATTGTGAAGCATCTTCTCATACTCCTTGGCTTTCGAACTTCCTATAAGTTTATTTTTTGGAAAATTGGGCAAATATCCAAGCTGGGCTCAAGAGCAAGGGACTCTGTCTCCAACCTGCTTGGCCATTATCTTCCAACCCTTTAAGCTTAAATATTAATTTTTCAAAGCTTAAATTGAAATTATTGCTAGAGTTGATTAAATTAGTACAACTTAAAGATTACATTTGTAAGGTAAATTCCAGTAAATTCCAGAAAATTGTAATGGAACTAAGTATTGATAGTGTAAAATTAATTATTTTACATTTAAGAATTCATCTGTGGACTTGAATATTTGGTACTGGAAAGGGCCTCTGGGATATTCCTCAAGAAATCAGCAGATGTGGGCCAAGTCTTTAGACAGCAGTCCAGAAAATACTCTACCCTATGTCTCAGTCTATTGGAGATACTGAGTGTCTGCATTGTGCTCTCAGGTGAGAAGTTACACCTCATTGGTAGGGAGCTAGGGAGCCAGCCGGGGAGCAGTAGAGAACTGCTATCCACATGTTCCACTGGACTCATCTGTACCCAGCTCTTGCTCCTGGCCCTGAACCAACCAGGTTCTTATCTCAGCTTTGACAAATCACCTGGACAGGCCTGGCAAATAGTCTGTGCTGCTCTTCACCCCCATTTTTGTTATTGAAGGGGATTGCTTATTCCCAACTCCTAATGCCACCTTCCACCTGGAGGAACATCTATTCACGTAATGCTCTTGGTGGCTTTCTACCCATTCGACTTATCCTCCTCACCTGATGGAGTTTGGAAAGAGGCACCGATGGTGTGCAGGTGTGCCCTTCCACCTTCTTCCTTTCCTCATTGCTCTTCCATGCTGTCAATCCCGTGGAGATGGACCTCCCCTAAGGGAAGCATCTGGCATTGCCCATGACTTGGTAGAGAAGCCCACACTAATAAGCTATCCCTTTATTAATATTAACCAACTTGACTGTCTTATTTACTAATTGGTTCAATCCTCAAGTGAAAATAAAAGGTGCCAATAATTAGGTTCCCAAAAAGACCTCAACATTTGCCATCCAGAAAGAAATATGTAAAAGACATTAGCTTCTTGGAAACTAAACCTGGCATGCCCTGATTGAAGCCTTGATAAAGCCTAGAAAAATTATTATGCACAAGTATTAGCTAAACTTCATTTAACTTTTCAATGTCTTTTATTTTTGTGGAAAATCAAATACATTGTTTTTGGAGTTTAAGAAAGCTACTTTATCACACCCCTCTCCTGGTATGGTTTTGTGAATTTCTTGATCAAAACAGAAACCAGATATGGAATCAACATATTTACTTTTTACTGGTGATGTTAGAATAAAAATTTTGGCTCGGACCCAGGTTCCAAATGGTCTTTAATTTGACTAACTGCCCATCCATAGACAGGACCAGCTGTAGCCTCCTCCACCCCCTACAAGGCAGCACCTGGCTTCTTGGGCTTACACCAAGAGGGGAGGAGAACAGGTGCATCCTGTGGTCAGGCTGCTTTAAAACATGATGAGAGAGAGAGAGACAGAGACAGAAAGACAGAGAGACAGAGAGACAGAGAGAGACAGAGAGAGAACGAGAACTTATCAGATAACCCTGATTCGTAATTGGTAGTACAAGTAGTCATCCTTGCTGATGAATTAGAGAGGGGATAAAGAGAAAAAAGAAAGTAATTTCCAATATTTCTTAAAAGTCAGAAATCCCCTTTCACTGGGCCAAGGTGAAAGCAGGTGGGGAGAGTAAGATGTCTTCCTTAACTGATCATTTCAGTAGGTCACTGAGAGCATTATTGTGGGCTAGAACTGAATCTAGGCTTAGCCAAACAGGCCTTTCTTTGCCCATAAGGCACCAAAATTTCAGATCTCAGCTGAACACAATTATTATGTTTTCAAATAATAATTGGGAAAGACTGTCCATGCAATTGAATCCTACCTCCTCAACAAATGCTCTGCCACGAGCACCATGGCCTCATCAAAAGAAGCCATGAGCCCAGCTCCAGTGGCAGGCCAGCCTGGGCACCAGCCAGGTAATGAGGTTGAAGACACAATTGTCCCTTTCTGGGCATGAGGAGTGTCCCTATCTTCCTCTCCCCTTTCCTTTTCCTGGCTGTGTACCCTGGGACTTATAATTTGAGGGATTTTTCATGTTGATTGTTTCTAGCAGCAATATTTCTTTAATTCAAATAAATATTAGAATTATTTTCAACAATAACTTATTGAATGTATGTGCAATTATAGGTACTAAATATATGGCACTGAACAAAACAGTATTTTGCTTATGTATACTTTGCCTTTTACATGCTTTTACATAAACCAGGACATTAACAAGGCGTGTTGGAGCTACTATAAGGATACTCACCGGATCAGTTCTTCAACGGGGGATTACTGCAAGAAGGCAAAAATGACAAATAAGACAACCACATGACATATATAATTGATTTACTGACCATTCAGGCTGTGCAATGGACACTTTCATTTTAAAACTTCTATTATAGGAAGTATATTCTAACCACAAACTGATTTCTTTTTAATGGTTAACAATAAACCTTGAATTCAATCTCTGCTTTGTTTTAATCATATAGCCAAAAAAAAAAAAAAAGCAATAATGAGAGTTCAGGGCATTTTTTTCTCTTTTTAAGCAATGACAACTTTGAAAAGGAAATGTTTTAAATTTATTTATAAATCATTGGACACTGATCTTTGTCCAGTAATAACTACCTCCTGGAGCTCCCATTGTCTGGCTGCCTAGGGTAGATACCCTTTGGCCTTTACTGGATCTTCCTAAACAGTCATTTATTCACTGTTATCCAAAAAAAAAGACACTTTTATCCAACTATAGCCTGATTTATGTATGTACAACAGATGGATAAACACATGCAAAGGAGGGCAAGGCCCCATCAAGTCCAGTCTTCAGTCTTCCTTGCAACATTGCTGAAAGTCACAAATCTACATGCTGGCTGCCAGTCTCTAGGGAGCACGTGCACAGTACTCTGGGAAGAAACTATTTCTTCCATTGTTTTCCAGAACTAATTGTTAGACAGTGTCTCCTGTGATAAGAATTTATCTCCATGTAGCTTCAACCCTGGATTAATGAAAAAACTGTCTATGTTCTCTTGAGCACATGAGCCCTCCAGATGTTTCAATGCAACAAAGATTGCAAATTGACCCATGCTGCGGATTTCATTTCTTTTGCACAATATTTTAATTTTTAGGATAGTTGCCAACATGGGAAATTGAAAGATTCCATATAACCCAGATTTCAAGTTACCCTTTGTAAAAAATAAATAAATAAATAATACAATAGATCTGGTAAACATAGGTCTTATTTCTTTCTGCTTCATTTTGGCCCATTTCATGAATAGTACCTGCACCTATACTCTCTTAGATTTGTTTTTCAGCCATTTCTCAAGAGTCATGGTTTTAAGGCTCTTCATAAGCACAGGTGACCTCCTGTGGACCATTGGCAATTATGCCTAGAACTGCACATCAGCCTTCATGTGTTGTTAGGGAACATATGACCTACATGTCATTACTCCTTATCATGTGGCTGTTACTCTTCTATTACTTCAATTGCAGGTCATGTCATTTTTTTGTTGTTCTTATTATTGGTTTACTGAGAGCTCTGGCCCAATTAACCCCCCCCCTTCCTTTTTACATATTTGATATAATGAATAGTTACTATGGGCCTATGTGCAAGTTATCAATTAAATGCTATGTGAAACCATTCTCCAGGTTTTCAGTGATTCGTTAATCAAGACTTCTTTTGAAATGTATGCTTAACTGATTTGGTGGTGCATGTTTTGCATGAGAGAGAGTGAGAGAATGAGACAGAGAGACAGTAAGACAGAGATTACAAACTTAATTGTCCAGCTGAGGTCTGATGGGAAGGTTGCTGCAGAATACATTGTAATCGATCACAAACAAGTCATCAAACTATGGGTTTAAATTACACCATTACGTCAAAGATGACGACAGAGTAGAGAGCAGTGCTGATGGTGTTCTGTAGTACCAGAGCAGCTGGAGGATAGGATAGGGAGCATAAGATGTCTTCAGGTCCCTAAGAATTGGAGCAGTCAGCATCTGGACTCAGGGGAGCACAGCCCAAAGGCAGCAGAGACCTACAGGAGAGCAGGTGAGATAGTTCCAAACCAGCCGGCAGGCCGAGGTCTGCTCTGGGCAGTGGGGGCTCTACCCAGAGGGGCATGTTTAACTGAAGCCAGCTCCAGGCTCCCTGGAGACTAGAAATCTGAACAGTGAAGTGTGGACAGTGAGGGCAAACGCCTGAGGGAATGAGGAATTGAACTCCTGCAGGGGAGGAACTGTGTGAGAGTCTTGCTCTGGCAACAGGGAGAGGAAGCTCCTCACTGGGCCAGAGGCAGAAGAGAAGAGTCCTGTGGGGAACAGAAGCAGGGGAGCAGAGAAGTGCACCAGCTGGGGCAGCGAGAGGGCCAAAAACGGTGCTGCTGGGCCACTGGGGAAACAGCAGCTTGAAGCCCCTGCGAGGGGGGAGGCCCAACCCTGCAAACCCACACAAGCCCCCAGGCTCCCACAGAAACTTAGAGCCAGGAACTTGTAGCTGGGGCAACTGAGCCACTCATTGCCGGTGACCAAGGCGGCACTACAGATGCACTGGGAGGGGCGCATCACAAAGGCGGCATAAAGGACTCCTTGGAGAGCTGGTCTGCTTGGAGGATTGGCCCTCGCCTGGGGGAGCTGGGCAGTGTTAGCAGACCCCGGGCACTGTTGGCAGACTGGCGCTGCCTCCTCTGGGAGCTGTGAGGGCAGGGCCAGTCATCACAGGAACCAGCGAGGTTGCAGGCTGCCCTGCAGGGGTGCCAGGTGCCCATCACAGGCAGGAACCTCCACCAGGAGTTGGAGGGGGCACCCTGCGGGTCTCAGAACACCAGCAGCCCTAAAACCCAGCTAGGCTACTGAAGACTCAGCCTACCTGGGGGCTGACACTCAGAATCAGCCCTGACTGTGACAACCAGAGGCCCTGCCACTCCAAGACCAGCTAGACTGTAAACTGCAGACTGCAGTGACCAAGAAAAAGAGGCAGACTCAGGAAATGGATTGCTGCTAATATCAAGCACCTGAGTTACACCAAGAGCCACATGAACTATTAATCCCTGACATATCCTTTTCAAAAGTTACTTCTCAGATATTTTTAATCCCCCCCTATCTCAATCCACCTAAATACCCCAAACCCTACCCCTACTCTTGATTTAAAGTCTACTCGCTCTCTGGCTACAACGCATTCCCAGTCCTCAATCTAAGTATTCCTTCCCTCCCCAGCCACCTAAACCCTTTCTTTATTCTTTTCTTTCTTCCTTTTTCTTTTTTTTTCCTTCCTTATTTTTCCCCCCTCTTTTCTTCCTGTTAAAGCCCACAGGTCCTGGCTCTACCTGGACCAATCAGGGATTATTAAGGTTGAACAGCCACCTAAACCCTTTTTGTTATATATATACATATTTTTTATTTTTTATTTTTTTTGCTAAAAGCCCTCAAGTCCTGGCTTCATCCGGAACAATCAGGGATAATTAAGGGTGAACAGCCACCTAAACCCTTTCTTATTATTATAATTATCTTTTTTTTCTTCTCTTTTTTATTTTTTTTCCTACTAAAAGCCCACAGGTCCTCACTCCACCTGAACCAATCAGGAACCACTAAGGGTGAACATGGAGGCAGATGCTACAACTATATACATAGGCTTACAGTGTTCACTCATACTTGAGGCTTTCTGATTCACCCTCTCCTCATTTATGTGAGAAAGGATAGAAGGAGCATCTTGACTGGAAGGAAACAATCCAGAATACAACCAGACAACCCACATAAAAGGCCACACCAAGAACAGCAAGTGAAGAAGATCCAGGAGACTGCAACATTGAACTCCACATATCTCCTAACACAGAAGGGTGCTCAACTAAGGCAGGGAAGCAAAATAGATTAATCCAAGGAAAAAACAAAAAACAAGCAACAACAGACACCCAAAATGGGGGAAAAAAGAATCAGTTCATCACCAAAAGGGAAGGAAGAATCCCCAGAAAGACCACCAAATGAAACAGAGGCACAGGAAATATCAGATAAGAAATTCAAAAGACTGATGATAGAGAAGCTCAATGAGATTGGTCAGCTCAAAGAAAACTGTTAACAACACCAGGGAAGTTACAATGAATTTACTAAGAGCTACAACAGCATGAAAAAGGACATAGAAAGTATCAGTAAGTGCCAGGAGGAAATGAAGAATACAATTTCTGAATTGAAGAATACAGTAGAAGGAATCAACAGTAGGCTAGAGGAAGCAGAGGACTGGATCAGCAAGTTGGAGGATAATGTAGACAAATACTCCAAGACAATACAAGAGAATAAAAAAAGAGGCTGAACAAGATTGAAGAGGGTTTAAGAGAGCTTCAGGACAACATGAAAGGTAACAACATCCGTATCATAGGGATACTAGAAGGAGAAGTGTCACAAGGAATGGAAAACCTGTTCAAAAAAGTCATGATAGAAAATTTCCCTAACATGATGAGTGAAAACATTAATTAAGTTCAGGAAGTACAGAGGGTCCCAGTGAAGATCAATCCAAACAGACCAACACCAAGGCACATTATTATTAAAATGGCTAATTTCAAAGACAAAGAGAGAATCCTAAAAGCATCAAGAAAGAAACGACAAATAACATATAAGGGGGCTCCAATAATGCTATCAAATGATTATTCAACAGAAACAATTCAAGCCAGAAGGGAATGGCAAAAAGTATTTCCTTTGATGGTAAACAAAGGCCTGCAACCAAGAATACTCTACCCAGCAAGGCTCTCATTCAAGGTAGAAGGAGAAATAAGGAGTTTCCCAGACAAAAAAAGACCAAAAGAATACATCTCTACTAAACCAGCATTGCAAGAAATGCTAAAGGGTCTGTTTTTAAAATAAATAAATAAATAAAATGAATAAACAGAAAAAGCCAAAGAGGAATACAGATACAAAGTGAGAAAATGGCAATGAATAAGTATCAATCAATAATCACCTTAAATGTAAATGGATTAAATGCACCAATCAAAAGACATAAGGTAGCCGAATGGATAAAACAACATGACCCACATTTATGCTGTCTTCAAGAGACCCACCTCAGAACAAAAGATCAACACAGATTGAGAGTGAAGGGATGGAAAAATATATATCTAGCAAATGGACATGAAAAAAAAGCTGGAGTAGCAATATTTATTTCAGACAAAATAGATTTTACAATGAAAGCCATAAAAAGGGACAAAGAAGGACATTATATAATACTTAAGGGAACAATACATCAAGAAAAAATAACTGGTAAACATATACGCACGCAACATAGGAGCTCCAAAATATATAAGGAAAATCTTGGAAGACTTTAAGAAAGATATAGACAGCAACACACTAATAGTAGGGGATTTTAATACCCCACTATCAACAATGGACAGATCTTCCAAACAAAAAAATCCTCAAAGATGTTGGGCATTGAACAACACTCTAGAGGAAATGGACCTAACTGATGTATACAGAGTCTTTTACCCAAAAGAAGCAAAGTACACATTCTTTTCAAATGCACATGGATCATTCTCTAAGATAGACCACATGGTATGTCACAAGACAAGCCTCCAAAAATACAGGAAAATTGAAATCATACAAAGCATCTTCTCAGATCACAATGGCTTGAAACTAGAAACCAATCTCAAGGGAAAAAAACAAAAATTCTCTAACTCATGGAGACTGAATAACATGCTTTTAAGCAATGAATGGGTTAACAATGAGATCAAAGATGAAATCAAAAAATTCCTGGAAACAAATGACAATGAACACACAACAGCCCAAAACCTATGGGATACAGCAAAGGCAGTGCTGAGAGGGAAATTTATAGCAATACAGGCCTTCCTAAAAAGGTCACAAGAAGTTTGTAAAAACAACCTAACCATAAAGCTGCAAGAACTAGAGGAGCAACAACAAACAAAACCCAGAGCAAGTGGAAGGAAATCATCAAGATCAGAGCAGAACTAAATAACTCAGAGATTCAAACTACAATTCGAAGAATCAACAGGTCCAGGAACTGGTTCTTTGAAAAAATGAACAAAATTGACAAGCCCTTATCCAGACTCATCAAGAAAAAGAGACATAGGACCCAATAAACAGAATCAGAACTGACAGAGGAGAAATCACAACTGATATCTCAGAAATACAAAAGATTGTAAGAAATTACTACAAACAACTATATAACAAAAAATATGACAACCTGGATGAAATGGACACATTTCTGGAAATGTATAATCTACCAAAACTGAACCCAGAAGAAGCAGAAAGCCTGAATAGGCCAATAACAACAAGTGAAATTGAAGAACTAATGAAAAATCTCCCAAAGCACAAAAGCTCTGGACCAGATGGCTACACAGGTGATTTTTACCAAATATTTAAAGAACAGCTAACTCCTATCCTTCTCAATCTATACCAAAAAATCCAGGAAGAGGGAAGACTCCCAAACTCTTTCTATGAGGCCAATATTAAGGCAACACACAACTAAGACACAACTAAGAAAGAAAGCTACAGGCCAATATCTCTGATGAACATAGATTCTAAAATTCTCAACAAACTATTGGCCAACTGGATTCAGCAGTATATTACAAAGATCATACACCATGATCAAGTGGGTTTCATCCCAGGGATGCAAGGATGGTACAACATTTGTAAATCAATAAATGTAATACACCACATCAACAAATTGAAAGATCAAAACCATATGATCATATCAATAGATGCTGAAAAAGCATTTGATAAAGTGCAGCAACCATTTATGATAAAACTCTCAGCAAAATGGGAATAGAGGGAGCATACCTCAACATCATAAAGGCCATCTATGAGAAACCTGAAGCCAACATCATACTTAACGGACAAAAACTGAAAGCTTTCCCCCTAAGATCAGGAATGAGACAAGGCTGTCCACTTTTTCCACTTCTATTCAACATTGTCTTGGAAATTCTAGCTATAGCCATCAGGAATCAAAGGTATCCAAATTGGAAAGGAGGAAGTCAAACTGTCATTATTTGCAGATGATATGATAGTGTACATACAAAACCCAATGGGCTCCACCAAAAACTTACTCAACCTAATAAGTAAATTTAGCAAAATAGCTGGGAATAAAGTCAATATCCAGAGATCAAAAGCATTTTTGTATACCAATAATGAAACAACAGAAATAGAAGCAAAAAAAAAAAAAACAAAAACAAAAATAAAAAACAAATCCCATTTACCATAGCAACAAGAAAAATAAAGTACCTAAGAATAAACTTAACTAAGGAGGTAAAAGACCTGTACTCAGAAAACTACAGAACCATGAAGGAAGAAATCAAGGAAGATACAAATAAATGGAAGCATATACCATGTTCATGGATGGGAAGAATTAACATCATTAAAATGTCCATACTACCCAAAGCAATCTACATATTCAATGCAATCCCAATTAAAATACCAATGACAGACTTCACAAAAATAGAAAAAATACTTCAAAAATTTATATGGAGCCATAAATGCCCACAAATAGCCACAGCAATCTTGAGAAAGAAGAACAAAGTAGGAGGAATCACAATCCTGGACTTCAAACAATACTATAAGGCTACTGTCATCAAAACAGCATGGTACTGGCATAAGAT
>PVIW01007506.1:29423-57105 GCA_004026585.1 Noctilio leporinus
ATAAAACTAGACCACCAACTTACACCATACACCAAAATAAACTCAAGATGGATAAAGGATTTAAACATAAGCAGTGCCACCATAAAGGTCCTGGAGAAAAATATAGGCAGTAAACTTTTGGATATCCTATGCAGAAATATGTTTACTGATACTTCACCAAGGGCAAAGGAAATAAAAGAACAAATCAACAAATGGGACTATATCAAATTGAAAAGTTTCTGTTCAGCTAAAGAAAATATTGGCAAAATTCAAAGGGAACCAACTGTATGGGAAAACATAATTGCCAATGATACCTCAGACAAGGGTCTGATCTCCAAAATGTATAAAGGATACAAAATATTTAACAAATAATATTTACAGCTTGTAGAGATGGTATTTGGGCAAGAAGATAGCAATGACAAGTTCTGTGGGCTCTCTGGTGGATTATGCCCTCAAGGGTCTGTAAAAAGGTGTTCACTCTGACATTCCAAAGGTATGTTATCATAGATGCAAAAAAGATATTAGAGAGGTTCAGTTAAGGTAAAGATTGACCATAGTTAAGAAAGATACCCACTTAGGGCATAACAACCCACCAAGAAGAATTTTTAGTTAGGAAGTTTTAAACTCAGACCATTCTACGTGGTTAGTTTAGGTCTCTGAGTTTGTAAGGCCTGCCATACAGGCTTCCCCTGAGCTTGTCAGGTTTAATAAATGTGCCCCTTTTCATCCACCATATGTACCATCTCTTCATTATTTAATTTTCTGTTGATGGATATTTAGGTTGCTTCCATATCTTGGCTATTGTACATGATACTGCAACAAACGTAAGGGTGCATCTGTATTTCAAATTAGACTTTGGGATTTCTTTAGATAAACACACAGAAGTAGGATTATTGGGACATAGGATAGATAGTCCTACTATTATTTTTTTACAAGAACCTCCATACTGTTTTCCAAAGTAGTTGTACCAATTTGCAAACCCACCAACAGTGCACAAGCATTCCCTTTTCTTCACATTTTACCCAGTACTTCTTGTTTAATTATTGATGACAGTAATTCTGACAGGTGTGAAGTAATATCTCATTGTGCCTTTAATTTGTCTTCATCTAATTGTTAGTGACATTGAGCATCTTTTTATATGTCTATTTGCCATCTTTATGTCCCCTTTGGAAAAATGCCTATTAAGATCCTCTTAATAAACAATCAGATTGTTTTTGTGCTGTTAAGTTGTATGAATTCCTCATGTATTTTAGGTATTGACCCCTTATTGGATGTATCTATCATTGGCAACTATCTTCTCCAATTTACTAGATTGTCTTTTCATTTTATTGCTGATTTCCTTTGATGTGTAAAATATTTTTAGTTTTATGTAGCCTTATTTATTTTTCTTTTGTTTCCAAAAATATTACTAAGGTTAATATCAAGGAGTGTATTGCCTATATTTTCTGCTAGGAGTTTTATGGCTTCAGGGTTATATTTGAGTCTTAATTTAATCCATTTTGAAGTTATGTTTTATATGGTATAAAAATGTGATTTTGGTTTATTAATTTTTTGCACGTATCGGTCCAATTTTTCCAACATCATTTATTAAAGAGATTGTCTTGACCTCATTGTATGTTCTTGTCTTGTCATACATTAATTAACCATATAGGTATGAGCTTATTTCTGAGCTACCTACTATGTTTCATTCATCTATGTGTCTCTTTATGCCAATTCTATGCTGTTGTTTTAATTACTATAGCCTTGTATAGTATAGTTTGATACCAGGCAGCATGAAATCTCCAAACTGTTTCTCAAATTTGATTTAGCAATTTGGTTCTTTTGTGGTTCCATGTAAAATTTTAGATTATTTGTTCTAATGCTATTGGTATTTTGATAGGGATTGCATTAAGTCTACAGGTTGCTTTTGTAGCATGACCATTTTAACAATGTTAATTGTTAAAATTAATTGTTAATTCTTCCTATTCATAAACACAGTATATGCTTCCATTTATTTATATTTTTTCAATTATTTTACATTATGTCATAATTTTCCATGTACAAGACTTATACTGTCTTAAATTTAGTTCTAGGGGTTTCATGGTTTTTTATGTGATTGTAATTTTTTTTAACTTTTTCTGATAGTTGGTTATTGGTGTATATACTTGCAACCATTTTTGAACATTAATTTTGTAATCCTGCTACTTCACTGAATTTATTAGTTTAATATTTTTATGTAATTTTAAGGCTTTTTTATGTATAGTATCATGTCATCTGCAAGAAAATGACACTTTCCTTCTTCTAATTTAGATGTCATTTATTTCTTTCTCTTGTCAGATTACTGTGGATATGATTCCCAATACTATGTAGAATGAAAGTGGTGAACATGGACATCCTTATAATATTCCTGATTTTAAGGAAAATACTTTTGGATTATCACTTTTGAATATAAAACTAGCTTTGGGTTTGGCATATATGCACTTCATTATATTGAGGTATGTTGCTTTTATTGCCACTTTGCTGCAAACTTTTATTATAAGTAAATGCTGGACTTTCTCAAATGCTTTTTCTGCATCTGCTGAGGTGATCATATAACATTTATCTTTCATTTTGTTTATGTGATTTATTGCATTATTTACAGATATTGAACCAAGTATTCCAGAAATAAACCCCACTTGGTCATAGTGCATGAGCTTTTAAATCTTTTAATGTTTAATTAAGCTGAATTCAGTTTGCTAATAATTGTTGAGGATTTCTTATCTGTGTTTGTCAGGGATATTGGTTTATAATTTTCTTTTCTTTCTTTCTTTCTTTCTTTCTTTTTTTTTTTTTTTTTGGTAATTGGTTTTGAAAGTAGAGCACTGCTGGGCTTATAAAACAAGCTTCAGAAACTTTCATTCTCTTCAATATTTTGAGGGTTACTTTGAGAATGTAGGTTTTATTTCTTCTTTTGATGCTTAATAAAATTCACTTATGAAGCCATCTGATCCAAATATTTAGATTTGGGTTTTTTTTTTAAATTATTACTAATCGGACTTCATTAGTAATTATCATTCTGTTCAGGTTTTGTTTATCCTTGATTCAGTCTTGGATGATTGTATGTTTTGGATGATTGTATGTTTGTAGGAATTTATCTATTTCTTCTGGGCTGTCAAATTCATTGGCATATAATTGTCAGTCGTCACGTCTCTTTCATTTTTTACTTAATTTAGGTTATCTCTTTATTTTTTTTCTCCTTGATGAATATGCTTAAAGTTATCAATCTTCTTGATCTTTTCAAAGAACCTGCTCTTGGTTTTGTTAAACTTTTATACTGTTTTCTAGATTCCACTTTGTTTATTCTCAGTCTGATCTTTGTTAATTCATTTGTTCTACTCGCTTTGAGCTGTGTTTGCTGTTTTTCCTATTTCCTTCCATTGTAAGGTTAGATTATTTATTTGAGATGTTTTGTTTCTTGAGGTAGGCCTACCTTTTGTCGTTTTGTTGTACTGTCTGGGAATTTTTTCTACGTTATCCTTCAGCTCACTGATATGTAGTTCCCTTGGAGTTGTTTATAGTTTTCTTTGAGCTCATTGAGTTTCTCTGTAATTCTTATTTTGAATTCCAAGTCTGATTATTTGCTTGCCTCTATTTTATTAGTACTCTTTCTGGAAATTCCTTCAGTGGGGGAGGGGTTGTTTCTTTGTCTCCTCATTTTAGGTGATTCTTCTTGATTGTTTTCTGCTTTTTATATTCATGTGCTTTGACATCCTGTCTTTATGGTGTGACATTCTGTAGTAGGAGACCTATGAAATTCAGTGATGCAATCTCCTTGATATCCTGAACTTGATGTTCTTGGGATTGGATACCCTTTATGCTATTTATTTGGGCTTTCTGTCTGAACTTTGATTTTGGTTATTATGTTTCTCTTTAGTGGGTCCTTCCCTCTGGCTAGATAACTGAGTTCACTCTGCCCACTGTGTCTTGTATCATGTTGTAGAGGTGCAATCTCTTTCCTGGTTCCACCCCTGATGACATCAGATGGTGTCCCAGTCTGGGCCTGATCAACCTGTTGGAGACTACCAGAGATGCTCAGTCTTTGTCTGTCTCCTTACATTGTTATTCCAATCAATCTGTGATTAGTTTGCAGGTTTAGGCACTGCTGGTCAGGGAAGATTAATTCCTATGGATGGGGAGTTTTTCTTTCCTTTAGGCTGACAGGACATGGAGAAGAGTGATCTGCTTGCTATATGGAGGAGAAGTCAGCACTGGGACCTCATCGGCTTCTCCCTTATTTCTCTTCTCAAAGCCACTTCCCCAGATCCTTCTTAAGTGTCTTTAATCCACTCTACCATAGCTCTATTGGAGATCAAGGTGAGTGCCAATGTTTTTTCATGTATGGTCCCTTTAAGAAATTCTCTGTGTCTCTAGCTATCTCAAGCTAGCAAATCCCTGCAGCTTTTCCCTTTGAATAGCTGGATGTTGTTTTACTCTCAGCTTTGTTGTTATAAACTGAGTTGCTCAGCTGCAGGTTTAAAGCCCACCCTTCTCAGGTGGAACCCCTATCTGCTGAGATGTTTCTCCATCCTTTCAGCTGCCACCAGTGGGCACCCAGCTAGCCATCTTGCATCTCTACACTTTCTACCAGTCATATTGTGATGAAATGGCCTTTTCTTCTCTGTCCATGATTATAAGGCTTCTCTCCTGCTGGTGTTCTGTTGGTTATTCTGGATGATTTCTCCCCAGTTAAATTGTAATTCCAGATTGGTCCTGGGGGGATATTAGTGTATCTTCACTTACTCCTTCACCATCTTGATTCTCCTTCCTAAAATAGATTTAGTTGCTCCTATATTGGGTACATGTTTGTTACAGGACTTATAACTCTTTTTGGACTATTCTATTGAATATTACATAGTGATCTTCTCTGTCTCCTGTTATGACCTTTGTTTTGAAGTTTCTTATGTCTGCTATAAAAATTGCTACCCCAGGGGGACAGAAGGGAGCAAAAAAGGAGATGGATATAATACAACAACAATAATTTTTTTTTTAATTGCTACCCCAGCTTTTTTTCATGTCCATTTACATGGAATATTTTTTCAATCTCTTGACTTTCAGCCTGCATCAATCTTTTGTTCTGAGGTAAGTCTCTTGTACATAGTATATATATATGGGTTGTGTTTTCTCATCCACTCAGTTACCCTATGTTTTTTGATTGGGCCATTTAATCAATTTATATCTGAGGTTATTATTGATAGGTACTTATACATTGGTATTTTTTCCATTTATCCCCCTGTTCACCTCTCTCTCTCTCTTTCTCTGTCTCTCTCTGTCTCTCTCTTTCTTTCTTTCTTTCTTCTCCTTAAAGCAGTGAGAACTACTTTACCATCTCTTGCAATGTTTCTTCTCCTTAAAGCAGTGAGAACTACTTTAGCATCTCTTGCAATGTTGGTTTGATAGTGGGGTACTATTTTAGCATTTTTTTTTAGCCTGGAAACATCTTTATTTCTCTTTCTATTTTGAATGAAAGGTTTTCTGGGTAGAGTATTCTTGGTCACAGGTCCTTGCTTTTTATTATTTGGAACATTTCATGCCAATCCCATCCTGTTTATAATTTCTGTTGAAAAATAGGATTATAATTTTATCAGAGCTCCCTTGTATGTAACTAGCTATTTTTCCCTTCTGCCTTTAATATTCCGTCTTTGTCTTTAAATTTTGCTATTTTAATTGTGATATGCCTTGAATTGAGCCTCTTTGGGTTTATGTTGATTGGCTTTCTGAACTTCCATGATATTTTTCCTCCCCAAGTTAGGGAATTTTTTGTATTATCTTTTCAAAATGGTTTTCTATTCCTTGTTCGTTTTCTTCTCCTTCAAGTAACTCTATGATGTGACTATGCTTATGTTTCATGTTGTCCCAAACCATCATTCTTTTTTGAGGTTCTTTTTAAAAATTTTTGTTGCTCTGACTGGGTGTTTTATTTCATCTGTCTTTCAATTCTCTGGTTTTATCTTCTGCATCTAGCCTATCTTTAATTCTTTCCAGTGTATTCTTCATTTCAGATACTGTGTTCTTCATTTCTACCTGGTTCTTATTCAGAGTTTCTATGTCCTTTTTCATTTGTATGTAGCTCCCAGTAAGTTCCTTGTAGTTCTCACTAAGTTCCTTGAACATTCCTATAACCATTATTTTAAACATATGCCAGATAAGTTGCTTGCCTCAATTCTGGGGATTCCTCTTTTCATTTTAATTGGGGTTGTTTCTTTATCTCCCCATTTTAGGTAACTTTTGGTTTGTTTCTGCTTTGAATCCCTGTCTTCATGGGGTAACCTTCTGTAGTAGGAAACCTATGGGACTCAGTGGTACATTCTCTTTGATCTCCTATGCTGTTGTATGAGTTCTGACAAAACAAACACACAGAAAACACATACCAGCAAAAATATCTGCTTGTAATAACAGCAATATCAATGACAAATGAACAGAGATTAATACAGGTGGAAAGTGAAAAAGAATATTATAATAAAGGAAAAAAGAACATGAGATTATTAAAGGAAAGAAAAATTATTTTGAGAGAAGAGAGAGAAGAGAAATATAAGAGGTAATAGTAACAAGGTGAAGAAAGGAAAAAATAAAATTTTAAATGTAAATAAGAAATAGAATTCAGAAGGGCAAAATGGAGCAAGAAAAGGAAAGAGTAAACTATGGGATTTGAAATATAAAAAATAGAACTAATAGGGACAAAATGGGAGAAAACAAAAAAATGTTAAGCTATGTGAAAGAAAAAATAATGTAAACAATGAAAAAGAACAAGGGGGAATTAGTCTCAGCAGAGTCCAGTGCTTGCCTACAGGCCTTTCCTTCTAGATCCAACACTGGCGATGTCAGACACTGTCCCCATTTAGCTTTAGGCAACTCACTCTAGGCTACAAGTGAGTCACAGTCTGTGGCTGTCTCCTTCAGGATTTGCTGCATCCAGGATGGTCCCCACTGCTCTCCCTGCTGGCTTTTCATCAGCACAAGTCTCAAGAGTGGGCCATCCAATGTATATCCAATGTACAAAAGCACCATAGGTACCCTCTCCACCTGCCTCTGTTTGAAGTCCTACCATTATTTTAGCCTCACCACTGTCCCATATATTTCTGAGTGACCTTGTGGTATAAAGGGGAGGATGGGGACACTGGAGTTCCTCATAGGGGTACTGCTTAAACTTCAAGGAAAATGGTGGGTATGTTATCTCTCTTGTGCCACATGTCTTTGTCTGTCCCAGATTATTTCCAATATTATATACTCTGATGATTTAGCTGTCCATTTCATGTAATAGGTCAATCTGTGTAATAGGGTCAGCTCTTTCGTGATCTGATACTGATGGTAACTCTCTAGGCCTTGTGAAGAATTTCTCTTTTTCTCTATTGTGTTCTTCCTTATGCTTCTCTTTGCTTGTTACTAATCTTTACTCATCCGCCAAATAATATGCTCTAGCAATGCATCTCAACTGTGTAGCTGTGCCAATGAACCCAATTTTTTCATATTATATGTGCAATTGTGCACTTTTTTACATGATTCTAAATCTTTTGCTTTTTTAAAGATGAACTCTGCTCATGTTCATAGTTCATTTTTGCTATTTAAAACACACACACACATATATACATGTACAGAGTGTACACAATAAAGTGGTAAAATTTTAGTAAAATAACATACCACAAAATGTTATATTTTGAAATAAATTTATTCTTATATGTAAATACATAAACAGTCATTATTTTTTAAATTGTTCAAAAAAGTCTTCATTTGCTGTAATAATAGATTTGATTCAACTTCAGAATCTTGAGCACACTTTCATTAACTTTTCTTTATCTGTGGACATCACAATGTTTTCAATATTAGCTTTCACAGCATCTTTATTAGAAAGAGATTGTTTATTAACTTCTCTCTCACAAATGCTTCATACATAATAGTCTAAAGGATTTGCATTTGGTGAACTAGACGGCCAGATTTCCTTTAACCAGACTTCAGGAACATTGACACTGAGACATCCTTGCACATTTTGGCATTATGTGCTGGTGCACCATCTTGTTGGAAGATAAAATGACATCCATTTGCAGCTTGCTTCATCCATGGTACAATTCTCTCAAAACATCAAGATAAACATCTTGGATCTTCACTGATGGTCTCCTGGATTCTGTGTACAATATCTAGACTTGTACGATCCTTGGGTACTTTATGCATTTTCCTTGTTGGTGTGGGGACATCAGAATCAACATCATACACCTTCTTAATGTTGTAAACTGTATGTAAAGGGATATTATTGAAGTCCACAATGTCCTTAGCAGTCCTGCTAAGGGCTGTGTCCTTTCTTCACACAGTCCAGAAATTACAGTTGCTCTAATATTGTATTCCTTCGACATGATGGTTACTCTCCAAATATAATACTTTATATCTGAAACACTGATGTTAAATCATAACCTTAGAAACATAGTTTTTCAAAATTAATTAGAAGCACCTGAAATAAGGAGATACAACCCTATTACCAATTTATCTTGTGCACCCCGCATATGTATATGTATACATATATTTCATGTATTCTTAGGAAATATGACCACCTAGTTTACCAGATGCAAATCCTCTAAACTATTATGTATACAGAACTTTTGAGATAGAAGTTAATAAACAACCTCATGCCAATAAAGATGTTGTTAAAGCTAAGATTGAAAACATTATGATGTCCATGGATAAAGAAAAGTTAATAAAAGTGTGCTCAAGATTCTGAAGTTGAATTGAGTCTATTATTGCAGCAAATGGAGACTTTTTTGAACAATTAAAAAAATAATGACTATGTTTATGTATTTATATATGAGAATAAATTTATTTCAAAATATAACACTTTTATGGTATGTTGTTTATTTTACTAAAATTTTGCCAATTTAATGCATGCACTAAACATATAGTGCATACATATATAGTTTTTACATATAAAATAAAATATATAAAACAATATATTTATATATTTTTTCACAATAGGTTGGGGTGACTTATCCTTTGTTTCAATGTTATTTGTAAATATTTATTTATCATGTGTCATTTGTTCTTTGACTCTATGATGACTTTTGAAAAAATATTTTATTTTTGATATTAAAATTTATCAATATTTTCTGAGGTTTGTATAATAGTTACCCAAAGATTCTTTACTCAAGCCTTGTTTTAAAAGCTACTTTTTCCTTTAGTTTGTTTTAGTCCTATCTGATTTCATTTTTTCAACTTACCTTAAATAAATTCCATTGAAAATATATGCTGATGCAAAGTGAGGTAAGGTTCTATAATTATCTTTCCAGCTGTCTTTGCAGTTATCCCAAACTATATATTTACAGGTCTACTTACTCTACTATTTGATGTGACCTTACTTTAACAATTTTATGTTTTTTTGATCAGATAAATTTCCACTCAACACAACATTACATTACTACAATCCAACCTGAGAATGTAACTCTGTCCCATATTTTGGTACCAAACATGTCCATAGTAGAAAAAGTATCTAGAGTTACAGCAAGATGGGGGAGGAGTAAGTGGAGGTACACCAATCACCTCCCAGCTCGCATCTGGAATTACTTTTTTGGAGAAAAAGTCAGCTGGAATTAACAACAGAACACCAGCAGGAAAAAAGTCCTATAACCATGGACAGAAAAGAGGAGGACTCTTCATCACAATGTGACAGGTAGAAATCATGGAAATGTGAGAGGGCCAGCTGGGCCCCCACAGGAGGCAGCACCTGAAGGAACAGAGGCCGGGAATCCACCTAAAAAGGGTGCATTCTGGTCACTCAGCTTGGTGTGCCAGCCTAGAGCAACACAGAAGAGTGTAGAGCAACATCCAATTTAGAAGGGCCATAGCCCTGGAGTTTGCTGGCCTGAGAGAGTGCTGGAGAAAGAGAACTACTAGGTGACCACAGTGAAAATACATTGGCACCCACCTACCCTGAGCTCCAGCAGAGGAGGGCAGAGAGGACTGGAGACGTGTGAGGAGAGTTTGAGGTGGTTGCTTGGAGAAGAGAAGTGGGGAAGCAGCTATGGGGACCCAGTGCTGACTGAACACCCACACCTCGGGCAGACTGTGCTGTGCCAAGCAGCTTCTGTAGGAGGGTTCTCATAGCCCTGCCCACTGGAAGCAATCTGCCCTGCTCAGCAGTGCCTGGCCTTAGCGCCTAATCACAATTCTTTGATTTCCATCTAAATTAACCTCTCCTGCCCTGCTCTGTCTGAGCATAGATACAATAGTTGGCTCCTGAAGAGGTATTTCTTGCCCAGCAGCACCTAGGCCTGGCAGCTGATTACAAACTCTCTGACTTATATCTGGGTCAGCCAGCCCTGCATAGTGGCTTGCAAGTATAGTGGCTGATCCTAGATGCATTGCTTTGCAACTGAGTCAGTTCTTCCCGCCTAGCAGAGCCTGGGCCTGTCAGCTGACCACAAACTAATTGGAATATGATTGAATCTTTCAGTCTAGCCCAGTGGTCCCTGAGCCTGGGAGCTGATCACATATTCATTGGATTCCAATAGAATTTTTCAGTCAAGCCCAGTGCCACCGGAGCCTGGTGGCCAAACACAGATTCATTGGATTACAGTTGGATCTCGGTGCCTACCCCAGTGGCACCTAAGTCAGGCAGCTGATCACAGATTCATTGATTTACATCTGAATCTGTCCCACGAAGCTGCACCTGAGCTGATGGCTGATCCATTAGATTACAATTGAATCTCTCTGTTGAGCCCAGGATGGCCGTAGTTTGGTAGCTGATTCACTGATTTACAACTGAAATAGTCTGTCACCTCAAGCTGTATCTGAGCCTGGTGGTGAATTACACACTGATAAAATGACAACTAAATCAATTGTTCCAGGTTAGCAGATCCTTAGCCTGGCAGCTGATCAAAGTCTGACAAGATTACAGTGAAACCTAAAAATGTGGAGAAAAAGAAACAGTCCATCACCAAAAGGAAAGGAGAAATACCCAGAAAGATCACTAAATGAAACAGAAGCAAGCAAACTATCACATATGGAATTCAAAAGAATGATGATAGAGAAGACCAATGAGCTTAGCCAGATCAAAGAAAACTACAAACAACTCCAGGGCAACTATGAACAACTCCAGGGAAGCTACAAGAAAATTACTGAGAACTACACCAGCATTAAAAAGGACATAGAAACTATCAGTAAGAGCCAGGAGGAAATGAAGAATACAATTTCTGAATTGAATAATACAGTAAAAGGAATCAACAGCAGGCTAGAGAAAGCAGAGGATCGGATCAGCAAGCTGGAGGACAAATTAGAAAAATATTCCAAGACAGTGCAACAGAATGAAAAAAGGCTGAACAAGAATGAAGAGGTTATATGAGACCTGCAGGACAACATAAAATGCAAGAATATCTGTATCATAGGGATACCAGAAGGAGAAGAGAGACAAGGAATGGAAAACCTGTTAAAAAAAGTAATGATAAAAAACTTCCCTAACATGATGAGTGAAAACCTTACTCCAATTCAGGAAGCACAGAAAGTCACAATGAGGATGAATCCAAACAGACCCACTCCAAGGCACATCATAATTAAAATGGCAAATTTCAAAGACAAAGAGAGAATTCTAAAAGCATCAAGAGAGAAACAGCAAATAACATATAAGGGGGCTCCAATAAGGCTATCAAGTGATTATTGAATAGAAACAATTCAAGCCAGAAGGAAATGGCAAAAATATATCCCAAGTAATGGGAAACAATGGCTTGCAACCAAGAATGTTCTACCAGCAAGGCTCTCATTCAAAATGGAAGGAGAAATACGGAGTTTCCCAGATGAAAGAAGACTAAAAGAATACATCTCTACCAAATCAGAATTGCAAGAAATGCTAAAAGGTCTGATTTTAAAAGAGGAAGAAAGAGAGAGAGAGAGGAACACAGGTACAAACAGAAAAAACAGCAATAAATATCAATCAATAATAACCTTAAATGTAAAAGTAAGAAATGTGCCTATTGAAAGACATAGAGTAGCTAAATGGATAAGAAGACATGACCCACGTATATACTGTCTTCAAGAGACCCATCTCAGAACAAAAGATCAACACAAATTGAAAGTGAAGGATTGGAAAAAATATATCAAGCAAATGGACATTAAAAAAACAAAAGGCTGGAGTACCAATACTTATTTCAGACAAAATAGATTTTACAATGAAGGCCATAAAAAGAGATAAAGAAGAAGGAAATCTCATAATACTTAAGGGAACAATCCATCAAGAAGATATCACTCTGGTAAACATATATATACACAAAATAGGAGCTCCAAAATACATAAGGAAAATGTTGGATAACTTCAAGGATATGGACAGCAACACACTTATAGTAGGGGATTTTAATACTTTATTATCAACAATGGACAGATATTCCAAACAAAAAACACCAAGGATATTGTGACATTGAACAACATTCTAGATGAAATGGACCTAGCTGATATATACAGAACCTGTCACATTCTTTTCAAATGCACATAGAACATTCTCAATGATAGACCATATGGTAGGTCACAAGACAAGCCTTCACAAATAAAGGAAAACTGAAATCATACCAAGCATCTTCTCAGAACACAATGGCTCAAAACTAGAAAACAACTTCAAGGAAAAAAACAAAAACATTCTAACTCATGGAGACTGACTAGCATGCTTTTAAGTAAAGAATGGGTACACAATGAGATCAAAGATGAAATCTAAATGTTTCTGGAAACAAATAACAATGAATATGCAACAGCCCAAAACCTATGGGACACAGCAAAGGCAGTCATCACAGGGAAATTCATAGCAATACAGGCCTACCTAAAAAGGATACAAGAAGCTTATATAAACAACCTAACCATAAACATTGCAAGAAATAGAGAAGCAACAACAAACAAAGGCCAGTGGAAGTAAAAGGAAGGAAATCATTAAGATCAGAGCAGAATTAAATCACTTAGAGACTCAAACTATGATTTGAAGAATCAATAAGTCCAGGAGCTGGTTCTATGGAAAAATAAACAAAGTTAACAAGCCTTTAACCAGACTCTTCCAGAAAAAGAAAGAGAGGACCCAAATAAACAGAATCAGATATGACAGAGGAGAAATCCCAACTGATACATCAAAAATACAAAGGATTGTAAGAAATTACTACAATCAAACAGCTATATGACAAGAAATATGACAACCTGGATGACACATTTCTGGAAATGTATATTTTGTCAAAACTGAATCCAGAAGAAGCAGAAATCCTGAATAAACCAATGACAACTAGTGAAATTGAAGAAGTAATCAAAAATCTCCCAAAGCACAAGAGCCCTGGACCAGATGCCTACACAGGTGAATTCTACCCAACATTAAAAGAAGAACTAACTCCTATTTTTCTCAACCTATTCTAAAAAATCCAAGAAGAAGGAAGACTCCCAAACTCTTTCTATGAGGCCAATATTATTCTAATCCCAAAACCAGATCAAGACACAACTAAGGAGCAAAACTATAGGCCAATATCTCTGATGAACATAGATGCTAAGATCCTTAACAAAGTATTGGCCAACTAGATCTAGCAATACATTAAAAAGATCATGCACCATAACCAAGTGGGTTTCATCCCAGGGATGCAAAGATGGTACAACATTCAGGTATCAATAAGTGTAATACTCAACATCAACAAAATGAAAGACAAAAACCATATAATCATATCAATAGATGCTGAAAAAGCATTTGATGAAGTAGAGCAAGCCATTTATGATAAAAACACTCAGTCAAATGCAAATAGAGGGAGCATACCTAAACATAACAAAGGCCATATATGAGAAACATGAAACCAACATCATACTCAATGGGCAAAAACTAAAACCTTTCCCCCTAAGATTAAGAATAAGGCAAGGCTGTCCATTTTCTCCACTTCTGTTCAACATCATTTTGGAAGTTCTAGCCATAGCTATCAGAGAAGAAAAATGAATCAAAGGTATCCAAATTAGAAAGGAGGAAGTAATACTGTCATTATTTGCAGATGATATAATAGTGTGTATACAAAACCCAATAGACTACCAGAAACTTACTGGACCTAATTAGCAAATTTAGCAAAATTGCTGGATATAAAGTCCATATCCAGTAATCAAAAGCATTTTTGTATACCAATAATAAAATATCAGAGATAGAAACTAGGAAACAAATGTCATTTATCATAGCAACAAGAAAAATAAAGTACTTAGGAATCAACTTAACCAAGGAGGTAAAAGAACTATACTCAGAAAACTACAGAACACTGAAGGAAGAAATCAAGGAAGATACAAATAAATGGAAGCATATACCATGTTCATGGATGGGAAGAATTAACATCATTAAAATGTCCATACTACCCAAAGCAATCTACATATTCAATGCAATCCCAATTAAAATACCAATGACAAACTTCACAGAAATAGAAAAAATACTTCAAAAATTTATATGGAGCCAAAAAACGACCACGAATAGCCACCACAATCTTGAGAAAGAAGAACAAGGTAGGAGGAATCACAATACCAGACTTCAAACAATACTCCAAGGCTACTGTCATCAAAACTATCTGGTACTGGCATAAGAATAGACATGTAGATCAATGGAACAGAATAGAGAGCCCAGAAATTAACCCAGGACTCTATGGTCAACTCATATTTGACAAAGGGGGAAGGAACATCAAATGGAGTCAAAACAATCTCTTCAACAAATGGTGTTGGGAGAACTGGACAGCACCATGCAAAAAGGTAAAACTAGACCACCAACTTACACCATACACCAAAATAAACTCAAGATGGATAAAGGATTTAAACATAAGCAGTGCCACCATTAAAGTCCTGGAGAAAAATATAGGCAGTAAACTTTTGGATATCCTATGCAGAAATATGTTTACTGATACTTCACCAAGGGCAAAGGAAATAAAAGAACAAATCAACAAATGGGACTATATCAAATTGAAAAGTTTCTGTTCAGCTAAAGAAAATATCAGCAAAATTCAAAGGGAACCAACTGTATGGGAAAACATAATTGCCAATGATACCTCAGACAAGGGTTTGATCTTCAAAATATATAAAAAACTAATGTGACTCAACACCAGGGAGACAGACAGCCCAGTTAACAAATGGGCAAAGAACCTGAACAGACAACTCACTGAGGAAGACATACAAAGGGCCCAGAGGCACATGAAAGAATGCTTAACATCACTAGTCATCAGAGAGATGCAAATTAAAACCACAATAAGATACCATCTCACACCTGTCAGAATGGCAATCATTAACAAATCAATAAACAACAAGTGTTGGCGAGGATGAGGGGCAAAGGAAACCCTTGTGCACTCTTGGTGGGAATGTAGACAGGTGCAGCCACTGTGGAAAACAGTATGGGGTTTCCTTAAAAAACTAAAAATGGAACTGCCTTTTGATTCAGTGATTCCACTACTTGGGCTATACCCAAAGAATCCTGAAACACCAATTCATAAGAACCTATGTACACCTATGTTCATAGCAGCACTATATATTATAGCCAAGTGCTGGAAACAGCCTAAGTGCCCATCAGTGGATGATTGGATCAAAAAACTTTGGTACAGTTAAACAACGGAATTCTATATAGCAGAAAGAAAGAAGGAACTTGTACCCTTTGCAACAACATGGATGGAACTGGAGAATATTATGCTTAGTGAAATAAGCCTGTCAGTGAAAGACAAATACCATATGATCTCACCCATTACAGGACAATAATGAACAAAACTAACAACAAGCAAAACAGAACCAAATATATAAATACAGTGAATAGGCCTCCAGTGGTCAGGGGGAAGGGGGTTGAGGGAAGGGGAGAGGCAGAGGCAAGGAAGGGGAGCAGCTTAGACAAGAACCTAGTATAAAGGGACCATGGACATGGACAACAGGTGGGATTGACTTTGGGGGGAATGGGTGGGTGGAGAGGGGGACAGAGGGGAGCAAAGAGGGAATGGATGTAATACAACAACAATAAATTTTTTTTAAAAAAAGATATTTCTAGGAAAAAATAATTATATAAGCTATTGACATTTTAATTTTTGCATTAACTCTTCAAAATCTAGTATGAATTTTATCACAATTTGAACTAGACACATTTTAAGTGGCTACCATATTGAACTGCACATTTAAAGAGTAAAGAAGTGTAAATCTTTTAGGAATAAAAATAGAGGTTGTTTATTTATAGATTTTTATCTCAGGAGAAGTCTGCCTATAACTAAGCAAAAGTAAGTAGGACTTGGGAAGGATAATCATGAGATGAGAGTTTTTTCAGGGACAAGAAATGAAACAAGACCAAAATATTTCTAACAAAAATTTTATGAAGGAAATTCATTAAATGATGTTATTAGACACTGTCACAGGAGTAGAAATATTTTTTCTAGTGTAATATTTATAAAAATATGTATGTGTGTAAATGTATTTGTGCATGTTTTGGTAATATTGCAATTGATAATATTTAAAGTAATTCTTTAAACAAATGAATTAATGTAAGCATTTTGAAATAATAAAAAGAAAACTTTGCATTAATATGATTTGAGAGGCTGAAAGGAGGCAGTAATTAAGTGGTGAATTATCTGAATGTGAAACAAATAAAGAAAGAAAAGAAGTACACATTGGTTGTTACAGAATAGACAGGGGGACGTTAAGAATGAAGAGGAAATGGAGAAGCCAAATAATTTATATGCATGACACATGAACATGAACTAAGGGAGCATTGCTAGAGAGAATGGTGTGTACCAGATGGAGGGGTACAATGGGAGAAAATTGGGACAACTATAATAGCAAAATCAATAAAATATACTTTTTTAAAAACACAAAGTAGATCACAGTTTTGTAGAATAGAACTCTAACACGGATTTTTCAGGGCAAAAATCAAGGTGTCAAAAAGCTAATTTCTTTTGTGAAGATGTGTGGGGGGGGTTATATTTCTTCCTTATATGTTTTTTTTGTTTGTTTATTTATTTGGTGGAATTCAGTTCTTTGAAGTTGTAGGTTTAAGGCTTGTGTTTTCTTTCTGGCTGTCAACTGAAGGCTATTTCTGGCTTTCAGAGGCCACTTGATTTCTTGACTCACATCCCCTTTAAAAAAATGGCAGGTCAAATCCTCCTCACTTGTGTCTTTCCAACTCATTCTTCTTCTATCATCTTTTACTTTTAGGGACCAAGCCAGCCTTCACTTCAAGGCTCTTAATATAATCACACCTGCAAAGTCTCTTTTGCCATGCAAGGTTACATGCTTACAACTACCAGGGATTAGGATATTACAGTTTCACAGAAGAAAATGGTTATTATTCTGCCTATCACACATTTCTTGAATGAAAAGGTCAGAAATACAAAGTGATAAGTTTTTTCATACATTGTAGAAAATTTATAATTTTAAAATTTGTTGTTACGTCATTTCAGTTTCCCATAAAATGTAGTCACATTATAATCGGCAGTGATGCCCTTAAAAACAAAAGATGAAAGTGTTCCATTTTAGAAAATCAAATGGTAAAAGCACTTATTAAGCACTAAGATATCCCAGGGACTTGGATAAATTCTTCAGCTATATCACTTCATTTAATTTTTATGCAACCAAAGGAATGAGTACAAGTATTATGCCCTCCTTATGACGAGGATGCCAGATTTTAAATATTTAATAAATCTCCTAATTTTATGCACTAGTCAATATTCAATACTAAGTCTCATAGAGTCCAGAAAAGTATCCACCCAAGGAGCAGTGCTATCTGGGAAGGAAGAGGTTATTTAAGAAACTCCAGGGTTAGCACTTAATAGAGAATTGTACCTAATAATGCCAAGAAATGAAAGGAAAAAGTCTAACTACCAATAAAGAAAAAATAATTCTCTGTGGCCTGAGGAAAGAAAGAAAAGCCTTGGCTAGTGGCACAGTGGATAAGACAGTGGCCTGCAAACCCAAAGGTCGCTGGTTCAATTCCCAGCCAGGGCACGTAACCAGGTTGCAAGCCAGGTCTCCAGCCAGGTCCATGGCTGGAGGCAGGTGAAAGGCAACCATACATTTATATCTCTCTCCCTCTCTGCCTCCCTCCCTCCCCCTCTCTCTAAAAAGTAATAAATACCTTTAAAATTAAAAAGAAAGAAAGGCTGAGACTAGGGTGTGAAAAGAGTTGATCTGAGCAAGAGAAAGGATCCATTAATGTCCTCTATTGACATTTTATATCAGTGCAAAATTAATTTTGTCATTTTAAACTCTCAGCATTTATCTTTAATAGCATTATTGAGATATAATTTACATACCATAATATTCATCCTTTTACAGTGTACAATACAGGGTGCATCAGCATCAGAGCAGAATTAGATGATTCCTTTGTTTCTCATTTTAAATTTACAAATTAGATAACTATAATTCAATAAAGGATCCTTAGCTCAACACACAGCACATGTGAAAATCTACACATAACCACATCTGAAGGTGGGTGTATTGCAATGAATAGGAAAGACAGAATGGAAGGAAGGACAGGGACAGTGGCCTCAGGTGTAGTTCAGCACCCATTGTGGCAATGCAAGCATGTTAGTGCTTGGAAAGATAGGCTGCAGCCCTTGCACTGTAGCTTGGACTGTATAAAGGGTGGAAACACTGTTCCACAGGAAGAAGTCTTCCACATTCACCTCTCCCTGTCATGGCAAATACTGATAGAGAAGACTGGAAAGCCTTGAATGGTACAGTAGTGCAACAGCCATAGCTGGCAGGGGATAGGACTGTGAGATTATGAAATTGTCTGCATTACCACACCAATCCAAGCAGAGCACAGTAGAGGCAGTGGAGATGACTCCAAAAATACAGTGGGACCTTCAGCCTTTAGTAGAAATAAGATAGCACTGGAAGATAACAAAACTGGTCCTTAATTACCCACCATATTTTCCCACCACAGCGGTGGTGTCCCATAATTAGAGCTTGTCATACAGGGAACACTCACCATTCCAGTGGGTATGCAACACTTTCTCTAACTAAAATGATGCCACTTTACTGCAATTACAGAGGCACAAGTTGTACAGGTAGGAGAAAATAAAATCTTGTGCTATAATACCACTTACTGGAAAAAAAGTACCACACCTATGAAAATGCTGAGAGCAAAACAGTATCTAAGCAAGTGAAAAGTTCACTACTTCAAATGTGTAGGCAGAGATACAAACCATCAAATATGATGAAAAACATGGGAACATGGGAGCACAGAAAGAAAAATGAAGTCTCCAGAAACCAAATTCAAAATCATGGAAGGATGTCTCTTAAATTTAAAATTTCAGTTATGAAGAATGTTAACTAGGTACAAGAGAATTCAGAAAGGCAGTTCAATGAGCTCAGAAATAAAATAAATAAAAGAGTACTTCACCAAAGAGATTGAACTATATAAATTAACCAAACAGAAATTCTAGTGGTGTGCTCAATGAAGGAAATTAGGAAATCATTACAGAGCATTGGAAATTGAGCAGGACAGATGTAAGGGGAATTAGTGAGGTGAAGAATAAAACCTAGAAATGATGAGGTAAAGAAGAGGAAGAACTAAGAGTAAAAACATGAAAAGGAAAGAAAAAACTTTATGAGAATGATCTGACTTCCTTAGAAAGAGCCACATAAGAATGTTGGGTATATCAGAAGGATAAAAGAGCAAGAAGGAAACAGTGAATCTACTCAAAAAAATAATAATTGATGAAAACCTGAAGCTGATCAACTTTCCAGTTTTGGAAAGCAGAAGATGGTAGCAGAGTTGTGGAGAGCGCTGAGTGCTTTCTCAAGCACCAGAGCAACTGGAGGAGAGGGTAAGGAACATGAGATAGCTTCAACTCCCCAAGAATTAGTGTGGTAAAGTGTCTGGATTTTGTAGTGCACAGGCCAGAGGCTGCAGAAACCTACAAGGGAGCAGGTGATGCAGTTCCAGAGTCAGCTGGGCCAGCAGGCTGAGGTCAGTTCTGGACAGGGGAGGCTCTGTCCAGATAGATGGCTCTGATTAAAGACAGCTTCAGGCTGCCTGATGATTAGAAATTTGATCAGTAAATACTGTGTACAGTAAGTGCAAACTTGGGAGGATTGAGGGGCTGAATTCATGCACAGGAGGGACTGTGTGCAAGTTACATTCTGAGGCTGAGAGAGAGGAAATGTGATTACCAGAACCAGAGGCTGAGGAAAAGAGATCTGCCATGCTCAGGAGTGCAGAAGCACACCACCCCCACAGCATGAAAGCAGAAAACTGCACCACTGCACCACTGCACCATCTAGGGAGAGGGCAGCTCTAAGCCCCAAAAGGAAGGGAGGTCCCCTCCTACACAGCTTTGCACCTGCCCCCACTGAAACCACAATGCAGAAACTGCATGAAAGGGAAGCCTGCTGTCAGAGCAACCAGCAGAGCAACACAACCAGCAGAGCAAAGCACTGCCTCTGGCAGAACCCTATTTGAGGGGTCAGTGTGGGAGGGTAGCCATCACTGGTGCAACCAATTAGTGCATAGTCGTGCTTTCCACAGAACCAGCATGTGAAGGGAAGACCCTGAAACACCAGCAGTGTGGAAACGAAACTAGGCTACTGGAGGCTCAGACTAATGGGGGTGTGGCACTCAGAACCAGCCCTGACTGTGACAGCCATAGGCCCTGCCATCCCAAGGCCCTGAATGAAACCTGACTGCAAACTACAGAGCCTTGATCAAGGAAGAGAGGCAGACTCAGAAAATGGATCTCTGCTAACCTCAAGCATCAGAGTTACACCGAGAGCTGCATGAATTATTAATCTCTAATATATTCTTTTCAAACATCACTTCTAGCCCTCACAATTAGTTCATTTTAAGTAAATAGTGTTTATATTATAGTGTACCCTAAATCCTATATTCTTACTTCTCCCTTCTCACAATTCATTTAACTATGTAAGTTTCTCTTCTTACTCTTGTTTTAAAGTCTACTCTTTCTCTAGCTATATTTCATTCCCATTGCTCATCCTAAGTATTCCTCCCCTCTCCAGCCTCTTAATACCTTTATTTTGTGTGTCTGCTATTAGGTGCTACACGTTCTTTTTTCTGCTTAATAAATACACTTCTTGTCTCTCCACCTTGACCAATTAGTGCTCATTGAGGGTGGATAGGGAGATAGTTGTAGCATCTTTACAAACTTAGCTATAAAGCTTAGTTATAAATCTAAGGGAAGTTATAAACCACCTCCTTTGCTTCCTAACACCTCTTACTCTCTCTTTTTCTCTTTGTTACCATGAGCTCTCATATCACCTATAGAAATTATAGCTCATACATTTTTGATAGCACTATCGTGAAACTTATTCACTAACTGAATTCACATTTTATTTTATTTTTTATTTTTTCATTTTTCTCTACTTTTTCTAAGTCAGCTTCCCCGTGGTAGTTTTTTACATATATACATTGGTTCTCTCTCTCTCTCTCTCACACACACACACTATATATATATATATATATATATATATATATATATATATATATATATGATTAGGATTAGGATTAATACTGTTCACTTGCACTTGTTGCATTCTGATTCTTCCTCCCACCCACCCATTTTATATAAGAGGTAAAGTTAGCTTTCTCTCTCACATCCTCCTACCACTTCTTGCCACTAATTTGCTATTTCTTTGCACTTTTCAGAACTATCTATATTTCAGCCAACTCAGTTGTTTTTCCTCTCTTATAATAGTCTTATTGTATTTACATCATTATTAAGACAGGCTCATTTGCAGCTGATGGTGTGAGTAAGGATGGGGGTTACCTTTGAGGGTATGAGTATTTAGCTAGGCTCATATGCAATCAAAAATGTGATTAAGGGTAAGATATCTTTGAAGGTGTGGTTATTTTGCCTTGACTGGTGGTTCTGTTGTAGGAGCAGCTCAATAACAGTATAAGAGATGTGGTAGAATGAGTGTCTCTCAATTAGCCAGTTAGAATGAAAAACTAATCAAGGGGGAACACACAAATTAAATCCAAAATACAAACAGACAGCCCAAATCAATGACATAAAGAGCACCCCAAGGGTAGCAAATTGAGGAAATCTAGGAGACTGCACCACTGAACTCCACAAATCTCCTACTGTGGTAGGAAGGGCACTCCACAAAGGCAGGGAGTCATAGCAGATTAATTCAAGAAACAAAAACAAGCAACAATAGACACACAAAATGGGAGGAAAACAAAGAGTTCATCACCAAAAGGAAAGGAAGAATCACAAGAAAGACTGCTAAATGAAATAGAATCAAGCAAGCTATTAGACATGGCATTCAAAGAAATGGAAATAAGAAAGCTCAATGAGCTTAAAGAAAACTATATAGAACTTCAGGGCAACTATAAGGAACTTACTGAAAAATATACTAGCATTAAAAAGGACATAGAAACCATCAGTAAAAGCCAGGAGGGAATGAAGAATACAACTTCTGAACTAAAGAACACAATGGAAGGCATCTAAAGCAAGTTAGAGGAAGCAGAGGACCAGTGAATTGGAGGACAACATGGAAAAAAAATAACTAGGCACTGCAAGAAAATGGGGAGGAAAAAGACTGAAAAAGAATAAAGAGGTTTTAAGAAAGACACAGGACAACATGAAATGCAACAGTATCTATATCATAGGGATACCAGAAGGAAAAGATAAGCAAGAGATAGAAAACTTGAAGAGTGAAAATTTCACTCAAGTTCAGGAAATACAAAGGGCCCCAATGAAGGTGAATCCAAACACATCATAATTATGAACTATGAACTCCAAGACACATCATAATTAAAATGTCAAATTTCAAAGACAAGGGGATAATCCTAAAAGCAGCAAAAGAGAAACAGCTGATAACATATAAGGGAACTCTGATAAGGTTATCAACTGACTTCTCAACAGAAACACTACAAGCCAGAAGGGAATGGCAAAAAATACTCTAAGTAATGAAAAACAAAGGCCTGTAACCAAGAATACTCTACCCAGTAAGGCTCTAATTCAAAATGGAAGGTGAAATAAGGAGTTTCCCAGACAAAATAAGGCTAAAAGAATACACCTTCACTAAACCAGCATTGCAAGAGATGCTAAAGGGCCTGCTTTAAAAAGATGAAAAAACAAAGAGAGACAGAGAGGAATACAGGGAATAAAAAGGTTGGAGGGGGATGTCAATGAAGAAGTACTTGTCAGTAGTAACCCTAAACATAAGAGGATTAAAGGCACCAATCAAAAGACCACATAGGGCAGCTGAGTGGATTAGAAAACATGACTCACATATATGTTGTCTTCAAGAGAGCTGCCTCAGAACAAAAGATCAACACAGACTGAAAGTGAAGAAATGGAAAAAATATATTTCAAGCAAATGTACATGAAAATAAAGCCGGGATAGCAATACTTAGACAAAACAGATTTTACAATGAAGGCAATAAAAAAAGACAAAGAAGGATATTGATAGCAACACACTAATAGAAAGGAATTCTAATACCCCATTATCAACAATTGACAGATATTCCAAGAAAAAAACACCACAAATATTGTAGCATTAAACAATTCTCTAGATGGAATGGACTTAACTAACATATATAGAACTTTTCACCCCCAAGAAGTGAAATACACATTCTTATCAAATGCACATAGAACATTCTCAAAGACAGACCACATGGTAGGACACAAGGCAAGCCTCCACAAATTAAAAAAAATTGAAATTATACCATCTTCTCAGATCACAATTGCTTAAAAGTAGAAACCAACCTCAAGGGGGATAAAAAACACCCCAATTCATGGAGACTGAATAACATGCTATTAAGTAATGAATATGTAAACAATGAGATCAAAGATTAAATCAAAAATTTTCTGGAAACAAGTAAAAATGAATACACAACAGCCCCAAAACCTATGGGACACAGCAAAGGCAGTAATAAGGGGCAAATTCATAGCAATACAGGCAAACCTAAAAAGGTTAGAAGAAACTCATACAAACAACCTAACCATAAATCTACAAGAACTAAAAGAGCAACAACAAATAGAGCCCAGAGCCAGTAGGAGGAAGGAAATTGTCAAGATCAGAGCGGAATTAAATGACATAAAGACTAAAAAAGCAATTCAAAGAATCAATAAATCCAGAAGCTGGATTTTTGAAAAGTAAAACAAAATGGACATTCACTAGACTCATCAAGACAAAAAGATAGAGATGACCTAAATAAATAAAATAAAAAATAACAGAGGAAAAATCATAACTAATACCACAGAAAAACAAAGGATGGTAAGAAATTACTACATACAACTATATGACAAGAAATTTGACAACCTGGATCAAATGGACAAATTTCTGGAAATGTATAACCTACCAAAACTCAATCAAGAAGAAGCAGAAAGCCTGAATAGAACAATAACAACTAGTGAAATTGAAGAAATAATTTTAAAAACTCCCAGCACACAAGAGCCCTGGACCAGATAGCTACCCAGGGGAATTTTACTAAACAATTAGAGAAGAACTAACTCCTATCCTTCTTAACCTATTCTAAAAAATCCAAAAAGAGGGAAGACTCCCAAACTCTTTTTATGAGGCCATAATTATTCTAATCTCAGAACCAGGTAAAGACACAGCTAAGAAAGAAAACTACAGGCCAATATTTCTGATGAACATACGTAGATGCAAAAATTCTCATCAATATATTGGCAAACCAGATCCAGCAATATATTAAAAAATCATACACCATGATCAAGTGGGATTCATCCCAGAGATGCAAGGATGGTAAAATATTTGCAAACCAACAAATGTAATGCACCACATCAAACAAACTGAAAGACAAAAACCATATGATCATATCTAGAGATGCTGAAAAAGCATTTGATAAAATACAGCACCCTTTTATGATAAAAAGGCTCAGCAAGATGGGAATAGAGGGAGCATCTCAATATAATAAAGGCCATATATGAGAAATCTGCAGCTAACATCATACTCAATTGGCAAAAACTGAAAGCCTTTCTCTTAAGATCAGAAACAAGGCAAGGGTGTCCACACTCTCCACTTCTATTCATCATAGTTTTGGACATTCTAGCCACAGCGATCAGAGAAAAAAAAAAAAAAGGAATCAAAGGCATCCAAATTGGAAAGGAGAAAATCAAACTGTCATTATTTGCATATGACAGGATGTACGTAGAAACAGTGTACGTAGAAAACACCCTATGGACTCCACTAAATAACTACTCAACCTAATAAGTGAATTTAGCAAAATAGCTGGATACAAAGTCAATATCCAGAAATTGAGAACATTTTTGTACACCAACAATGAAACATTAGAGAAAGAAACTAGAAAACAAATCTCATTTACCATAGCAACCTAAAAAATAAAGTACCTAAGAATAAATTTAACCAAGGAGATAAAAGATCTGTAGTTGGAAAACTATAGAACACTAAAGTAAGAAATTAAGGAAGATACAGATAAATGAAGCATATGCAATGTTCATGGTTTGAAAGAATTAACATCATTAAAATGTTCATACTACCCCAAGCCATCTATACTAGATTCAACACAATCACTATTAAAATATCAACATCATATTTCACAGTCTTAGAACAAATACTAAAAAATTATACAGAATCAAAAACAACGCCAAATAGCTACAGCAATCATGAGAAAGAAGAACGAATTAGGAGAAATCACAATACCACATATCAAACTATATTACAAAGCCATAGTAATCAATAACAGTCTGGTTCTGATACAAAAACAGACAAACAGATTGATCGAAAAGAATAGAGAGCTCAGAAATAAATCCAGGACTCTATAGGCAACTAATATTCAACAAAGTGGGAAGGAACATAAAATAGAGTGCAAATAGCCTCTTCACCAAGTAGTGCTGGGAGAACTGGACAGGAACATGCAAAGAAAATGAAACTAGACCACCAACTTACACCATACACCAGAATAAACTCAATATGGATAAAAGACTTAAACATAACTAAATAAAAGCCCTATAGGAAATAAAATAAAATAAAAGCCCTAGAGGAAAACATCAGCAAAAAAAAAAAAAAATCAGATATCCCATGCATCAGTATTTTCTGAGTAAGGGAAATAAAGGAACAAATAAACAAATGGGACTACATCAAACTGAAAAGTTTCTGTTCAGTTAAAGAAAACATCAACAAAATGAAAAGGGAACGAACAGTATGGAAAAACATATTTTCCAATGACATTCTAGCCACATCGCTGTGGCTATGATGAATAGAAGTGGAAAGTGTGGACACCCTTGCCTTGTTTCTGATCTTAAGAGAAAGGCTTTCAGTTTTTGCCAATTGAGTATGATGTTAGCTGCAGATTTCTCATATATGGCCTTTATTATATTGAGATACTCCCTCTATTCCCATCTTGCTGAGCCTTTTTATCATAAAAGGGTGCTGTATTTTATCAAATGCTTTTTCAGCATCTCTAGATATGATCATATGGTTTTTGTCTTTCAGTTTGTTTGATGTGTTGCATTACATTTGTTGGTTTGCAAATATTTTACCATCCTTGCATCTCTGGGATAAATCCCACTTGATCATGGTGGATCAAGACTAGGGTGGATCAGACTAGGGTTTGATATCCAAAATATATAAAGAACTTATATGACTCAACGCCAGGGAGACAATTAAAAAATGGGCAAAGAACCTGAATAGACACTTCTCCAGGGATGACAAACAAAAGGCCCAAAGGCAAATGAAAGAATGCTCAACATCACTAGCCATCAGATAGAAGGAAATTAAAACTACAATGTACCCTGGCTGGTGGTGTAGTGGGTAAGACATTGGCCTGCAAACCCAAAGGTCGCTGGTTCGATTCCCCAGCCAGGGCACATAATCAGGTTGCAAGCCAGGTCTCTGGTCAGGTTTGTGGCTGGAGGCAGGTGAAAGGCAATGATACACTGATGTCTTTCTCCCTCTCTACCTCTCTTCCTTCCCCTCTCTCTAAAAGTAATGAATAAAATATATTTTTTTTAATCCACAATGTGATACCACCTCACACCTGTCAGAATGGTCATCATCAACAAATCAACAAACAAGTGCTGGCAAGGATGTGGAGAAAAGAGAACACTTGCACACTGCTAGTAGGACTGCAAACTGGTGCAGCCGCTATGGAAAAGAGTATGTAATTTCTTCAAAAAACTAAAAATGGAACTGCCTTTTGACCCAGTGATTCCACTGCTAGGATTATACATGAAGAATCCTGAAACACCAATTCAGAAGAACCTATGCACCCCTATGTTCATAGCAGTGCTATTTACAATAGCCAAGCACTAGAAAAAATCTTACCCTTTTGCGGGTGAATAGATTAAAAAATAAATAAACTTTGGTACATTTACACATTGGAGTTCTATGCAGCAGAAAGAAAGAAGGAACTTCTATCATTTGTCATAGCATGGATGGAACTGGAGTGTGTCATACTTAGTGAAATAAGCCAGGCAGCAAAAGTTAAATACCATATGTTCTCATTTAATACAGGAGACTAATGAATGAACAAACAAGCAAAACAGAACCAGACATGATTACAAGAAATAGACTTTCAATGTGCACAGGGGGAGTGGGAAGAAGGAGGCAAAGAAGGGGGACAGTTGAGTCATGTAACTAGCATGGATGACCCATGGACAAGGACAACATGTGGGATTGACAGCAGGGGTGGTGGATGGCTGGGGTCGGGGGTGTGCGGGGTGAGGGGAGAGCAGAGGGAGAAAAATGAGATTAATGTAATACAACAACAATAAAATAAAATTTAAGAAAGGAAGGGAGGAAAGAAGGAAGGAAGGAAGGA
>PVIW01007506.1:57205-72269 GCA_004026585.1 Noctilio leporinus
AAGAAAGAAAGAAAGAAAGAAAGAAAGAAAGAAAGAAAGAAAGAAAGAAAGAAAGAAAGAAAGAAAGAAAGAAAGAAAGAAAGAAAGAAAGAAAGAAAGTCTGAAGCCTATGGAAAGACCTGAACTTTAGCATAGAGAAAGCTAGGAGAACACTTTATTATATAAACACAAAAAGATCTCTCCAAAACATATTTTATGCAAACTATCAAAGATTAATGACAAAGAAAAAATTATCAAAGCAAATAGGAAAAATAATACTATAATGTACAAAGAATATCTCATTAGATTATCATCAAATTTCAATAGAAATATTACAAGCTGGAAAAAATGTGAAAGAAATATTCAAAATATTGAGAGAAAACATCAGTCAAGGATAATGTATCCAGAAAAGATATCCTTTAAATATAAAGGAGAAATGTAGTCTTTCTCAAAGAAATGATGAAAGGCGCTCTTCAGTAGGAAACAAAAATACAAAAGTATACATGACTTTGACTACCATAAAGGGCAGAAAATTGCAACATTACTTCAGAAGAGGATATTAAACAATGTAACAGAGAAGCTGAAAGGCAGAAGAGGCAATTTAAAAAGGAAAGGTCTGCCCAGAAGGTATCCAGCCATGTATTATGAAAAATGGAGACTTTAAAAAAAATAGAGACATTTATTAAGAAGATACAAGATACAAGAAACATTGTACATAGGACAATGATTCCTCAGTCCCCTTCAAAGTAAGCACCTTGGGACCTTACACAGTTCTCCCAGTCACCATCAGTTGCCCCATTCTCTGTTTTCCTGAATTTCAAGAGTCTGAAATATCTTCCCTTTCAAAGGTGATTTTATTTTTGAGAAAAGCCAGAAGTCACAGGGTACCAAATCTGGGCTGTGAAGGGGCTGAGTCACCTGGATGATTTGATGCTTTGCAATAAATAAATAAATAACTCTTCATGAGACATGATGCATGAACCAATACATTATCGTGATGAGGCTGACAATCACCAGTTGCCCATAGCTGCAGCCTTCTGAGTCATCCTAATAGTTTCCACAGAGGAATGTTCAAGCTTAATGCAAAATTTGATGCAGATTTGTTGCTTTACTCATAAAAATTAGCCATTTTTAATGCAACAGATGCACAATACATATCCTCGCTCAATGACATTCGCCACCCCCACTGACTAGTACAGTGTAGTTATCATTTTTTATGCATGCACAGTCCAGTCCACTCTTCTTGGCTGCCAGGTTACATTGATATCACGCAAACCATTCTCATTATATTAACAGTGGCTGGACATTTTCTGGACAAACTTTGTAAGTATAACTAATACAATATGGTAATGAATGCACAACATAAATAAATAAATTTTGTGACAAAAATCATAAAAGAGAAGGTGGAAAAATGATGGCATATGTAGAGGTAAGTGAAGATTAGAGGCAATCAGAAGATAAAAACTATTGTACGTATGAAATATTTGTTTTTTAATTTAAATTATATTTTAGTGTTTGTGCTTTTACAGTTGTCCCAATTTTTCCCACTTTGCCACCCCCACCTAGACCTCTTAACTCCCTCAGGCAATCTCCACACCATTGCATATGTCCATGGGTCATGCATGTATGTTCTTTGGCTGCTATGTTCCCTATGCTGTACTTTACCTCCCCATGACTAATCTGTAACAACTAATCTCTACTTCTTAATCCCTTCACCTTTTTCACTCATTCCTCCAAACCCACTCCCATTTGGTAACCATCAAAACATTCTATATATCTATGATTCCGTTTCTGTTCTGCTTGGATTTTGTTTGCTTTTTTTTTTTTTTTTTTTTTTTTTTTTTTTTTTTTTTTTTTTTTTTTTTTTTAGATTTAATTGTGGATAGATATGTATTCGTTGTCATTTTATTGTGCATATATTTTTCTTCTTCTTAAGAAGACCTTTTAACATTTCATATAATACTGGGGGTACTGATTTCAGTTAGTGTAGCCTTCATTTCTAACTATATATGCTGTTGAGGTTCTTACTAAGTTCATTGAGCATCCTTCTAACCAGTGTTTTGAACTCTGCACCTAGTTTATTTCTTGTCTCCATTTTGTTTAGTTCTTTTTCTGGAGTTTTTTCCGTCTTTTCATTTGGGCCATGTTTCTTTGTCTCATTTTGGCAGTTGCCCCAGTGTTTGTTTCTATGGATTACATAGAGTGGCTACATCTTCTAGGCTTGGTAGTAGCCTGATGTAGTAGGTGTCCTGTAGGGTCCAGTGGCATAGCGTCCTATATCAACCAAGCTGTGTACTCAAGGTGCACTGACTGCACAGGCTGTGTACACCTTCCTCTAGAGGTGAGCCTTGATTGCCATTGGTATATCAATGGAAGGGAATTACCTAGGTAGATCAGCTGCAAGGGCAGCTGGACCAATGACCACCACCTCCAACTGTGAAGATCAACTGTGCCAAGGCCCATTTCACAGTGCAAGACTTGCTTTAGCAGGGCTCTGGTGTCCACTGACTCTACTTCTTAAGTATGTGACTTGTGGAGGTGGTTGGATGGTGTTCTGATGTGGTCTGAAGCTGTCTACTAGGTGCACAAGCTCTGGGGCCTCCCATGAAGTAGAGGCCAAGGTCAGCCACTGCCTGTGTTCTATCCGGCACCACCCAGCATATGCTACAAAGCAATCTGGAGATGCACACTAATTGTTCTGGATTTGGAGGTGCCCAGGCGAGGCCAAGCAATGAATGAAGGCTGGCTGCTGATAGCATGGGCCTCAAGGCACTTAGGAAGAGGTACAGAGCTTGATAAGTCAAAGTACTTCTTGTTTGGGAGAATTTAGCAAAATCTGAAGCATGAGACAAGACAAGCCATTCTTATGGAAAAGTCACTGGAAACATCTGGGTGGGGCTGGGCCTCAAAGAATCAGCAGAGTGGGACAAATAGTGTGAACTTGATTGATAGAATCTCAGATATGATGCTTGGTTGCCAGCTCTGTCGGGGGGAGGCTCAGAAAAGGGACAATGGCCTCTGCCAGAACTTCTGCCTGGGAGAAAGCTACCATCTAGCTCTCATCCTGATGCCAGATACTTCAGTTCCCTTATGTCTCTGGTGTCTTTTAAGCTGCTGTTCCTATGCTGGACTTAGAGGGCATGAGACTGAGTAAGTCTGTGGGTTGGACCTTTAAGAGAAACTGCCTGGTACTCCCAAAGTTTCTGTCTCCCACAGCTTCAATTCCTACTAGTTTTTATAGCCAGAAATTATGGGGGCTTTTCTTCCAGACACTGGAACCCCTCACTCCCAAGATATCACTCCTGATTTTTTATCTACCACATGAGGGTGTGGGACCTGTCTATTCTGCATCTCTGCCCCTCCTACTAGTCTTGATGTGGTTTCTTTTTAAATCTTGTAGTTGTACAACTTTCATTCAGCTCAGTTTCTGTAAGTTCTTAATGATAGTGTTCTGTAGTTTTGTTGTAATTTTGATGTGGTTATGAGGGAGTGAGTCATGTTTACCTACAGCACCATCTTGACTGGAAGTCCTGTATGAGACATTTAACACAAACCTAATGGTAACCCCAAAATAAAAATCCAGTGCTGAGACATTAAACATAAAAAAAGAACTGGAGGGGAAAAATACAGAAAACTGCCAAAATAAATTAGCAGAAACAATCACAAAGCAAAATAAACAATGGATATAAATCAAGAACAATCAGAAAATAAAAGATGAAGTGACTGTAGTAAGTTTTCATGTATCAATAATCACCCTAAATGCACATGCACAGGAAGTAAAATCACCAATCAAAAGACACATAGTAGCAGGGTGGATTAAAAATCAAGACCCAACTGTATACCTACAGAAGACTTATTTTAGTTTCAAGGACAAATTAGACTCAAAATGAAGAGGTGAAAGATAATATTCTAAGCAAATGGCTTTCAGAAGAAATGGTTGTAGGCATACTTACAACCAACAAGGCAAATTCCAAAATAAAAATGTAATAAGAAACAAAGATGGACATTTTACAATGATAAATGGGACAATTAATCAAAAAGACATTACACACACACACACACACACACACACATATATGTGTGTGTGTGTGTGTGTAATTAACATTGAAGCACCAAAACGATATAAAGCAATTACTTCTGTAATTGGATAAAAAACTGAAAAAGTACCATTACAGTAGAAGACCTAAATATCCACTCACAGCAATGGGCAGATCATCCAGACAGAAAAATTAATAAGGAAATATAGACCTTAAATGACACATTAGACCAAAAAGACTTAATTGATATTTTAGAACTTACATTCCAAAATGAAAAACTACACACAGAGTGTTCTCAAGGATGAATCACATGTTGGGGCACTAAACTAGCCTCAACAAATTTAAAAAATTTTAAATCATACTAAGCATATTATCCAATAACAATTTTTTTTTTAAGATTTTATTTCATTAGTTTTTAGAAAGAGGGGAAGGGAGAGAGGCAGAGAGGGAGAGAGACAGAGAGGGAGAGAGACATCAGTGTACAGTTGCGTTTCACCTGCCTCCAGCCACAGACCTGACTGGAGACCTGGTTTGCAACCTTGTTATGTGCCCTGGCTGGGGAATTGAACCTGCGACCTTTGGGTTCACAGGCCGGTGCCTTAACCACTGTGCTACCAGCCAGGGCCAATGACAATTTTATAAAACTGGCAATTAACTACAAGAAGAAAGATGGAAAAAATCACAGATATGTGAAGATTACACAGAATGCTACTGAATGCCTATTGTGACAAAAATGAAATAAAAGAAGACATCAAAATATATATAGAAACAAATAAAAATATGACATATCAACATTTGGGGGGTGCAGCAAAAGCGGTACTAACAAGGAAGTTTGTAGCATTACAAACCTACTTCATGAAAAACAATCCCAAATGAACAATCTAGCATTACATCTTAAAGAACTAGAAAAAGAACAAAGAAAACCCAAAGTCAGCCCAAGTAAGGAAATAATAAAAATCAAAATAGAAATACATAATAGAGAACAATAAAAATTAGGAAAAAATAATGAGACAAAGAGCTAGTTCTTTGAAAAATAAACAAAATTGACACATCTCTTATTATACTCACTAAGGATAAAAGAGAGACGATTCCAATATATAAAATCATAAAGGATGAATTAACATGGACATTGCAGACATACAAAAGATTATACAATAACACTATGAAAGGCTCTATGCCATCAAATTTGATAACCTATAAGAAATGGGTAAATTTTTAGAAGTATACAATCTTCCTATAATAGATTATAAAGTAGAATTTGAAACAGTAATCAAAAATCTCCCAGAAAACAAAAGCCCAGAACCAGATGGCTTCATTAGTAAATTCTACCAAACATTCAAAGGTTTAAAAACAAATCTTTCTCAATCTCTTCCAAAAAAATTTTTAGACTAGAAATCTGAGCAGTGAAGTGTGGGCAATGAGGGCAAACGCCAGAGGGAAAGAGGAATTGAACTCCTGCAGGGGAGGGACTGTGTGAGAGCCTCGCTCAGGCAACAGAAAGAGGAATCTCCTCACTGGGCCAGAAGCAGAGAAGAGTCCTGCGGGGAGCAGGAGTGCCAGAGTGGGGAAGTGCATCAGCCGGAGCACCGAGAGGGCCGAAAATGGCGCTGCTGCACCACCAGGGAAAGAGCAGCTTGAAGCCCCTGTGAGGGGGTAGGCCTAGGCCCGAGCACCCACAACAGACCCCCAGGCTCTCACGGAAACTCCAAACTGGGAGCTAGGAACTTGCAGCTGGTGCAACTGGCACACCCATTGCAGGTGACAAAGGCTGTGCTATGGATGCTCTGGGGAACCAGGCAAGCATCACAGAGGCAGCAGTGGAAAAACTCCTCAAAGAGTTGAACTGCTTGGAGGGTTAGCCTTTGCCTGGGGGAGCCAGGCACTGTCAGCAGACAGGGGCTACTTCCTCCAGGAGCTGCAGGGGCAGGGCCAGTCATCACAGAAGCCAGCGAGGTTGCGGGCCACCTCTCATTGGAGCCAGGTGCCCATCACAGTCAAGAACCTCCTCCAGGAGGCGGAGGGGGAGGAGCAGCCATAGACACCACAAAAGCACCCTGCTGGACTCCACATGGAAACAGTGAGAGAAAGGAGGACCCAAAAACACCAGCAGCACTGAAACCCAACTAGCCTACTGGGGGCCCAGCCTACCTGGGGGCTGACCCTCAGAATCAGCCCTGACTGTGACAACCATAGGCCCTGCCACTCCAGAACCGCACAGCTAGACTGCAGACTACAGAGACCTGGCCAAGAAAAAGAGGCAGACTCAGGAAATGGATCACTGCTAACCTCAAGCACATGAGTTACACTGAGAGCTACATGAACTATTAATCCCTAACGCTTTAGGTGCAGCTCAAAAACAGTGTATGAGAAAAGATAGGAGTGTCTCATAATCAGCCAACTGGAAGGAAAGAGGCAATATACACAACCAATCCAGAATACAACCAGACAGCCCAAGTTAACAACATAAAGGCCATGCCAAGAGCAACAAGTGGAGAAAATCTAGGAGACTGTAACACTATACTCCACAAATCTCCTAATACAGAAGGGTGCTCAATAAAGGCAAGGAAGTAAAGCAGATTAACCCAAGAATTAAAAAAATAAAAATAAAAGCAACAACAAACACCCAAAATGAGGGAAAAAAGAATCAGTCCATCACCAAAAGGAAAGGAAGAATTCCCAGAAAGATCACCAAATGAAACAGAGGCACACAGCAGATCAGATATGGAGTTCAAAAGAATGATGATAGAGAAGCTCAATGAGATCAGCCAGCTTAAAGAAAACTATAAACAAATCCAGGGAAGTTACAAGGAACTTACTGAGAGCTACACCAGCATCAAAAAGGACTTAGAAACTATCAGTAAGAGGCAGGAGGAAATGGAGAATATAATTTCTGAATTGAAGAATATAGTAGAAGGAATCAAGAATAGGCTAGAGGAAGCAGAGGACTGGATCAGCAAGTTGGAGGACAACCTAGACAAATACTCCAAGACAGTACAAGAGAATGAAAAAAGTCTGAACAAGAGTGAAGAGGTTTTAAGAGAGCTACAGGACAACATGAAATATAATAACATCCGTATCATAGGGATACCAGAAGGAGAAGAGAAACAAGGAATGGAAAACCTGTTCAAAAAAGTCATGATAGAAAATTTCCCTAACATGATGAGTGAAAACATTACTCAAGTGCAGGAAGCATAGAGGGTCCCAATGAAGATCAACTCAAACAGATCAACTCCAATACACACTATTATTAAAATGGCAAATTTAAAAGACAAAGAGAGAATCCTAAAAGCATCAAGAGAGAAATGACAAATAACATAGAAGAGGGCTCCAATAAGGTTATCAAATGATTATTCAACAGAAACAATTCAAGCCAGAAGGGAATAGCAAAAAGTATTTTAGTAATGGGAAACAAAGGCCTGCAACCAAGAATACTCTACCCAGCAAGGCTGGGAGGAGAAATAAGGAGTTTCCCAGACAAAAGAAGACTAAAAGAATACATCTCTACCAAACAAGTGTTGCAAGAAATGCTAAAGGGTCTGCTTAAAAAAAAAAAAAAAAAAAAAAATGAGGAAACAGAGAGAGTCAAAAGGAACACAGCACAAAGTGAGAAAATGACAATGAATAAATATCAATCAATAATAACCTTAAATGTAAACGAATTAAATGCACCAGTCAAAAGACATAGGGTAGCTGAATGGATAAGAAAACATGACCCACGTATATGCTGTCTTCAAGAGACCCACCTCAGAACAAAAGATTGACACAGATTGAAAGTGAAGGGATGGAAAAATATATCAAGTAAACGGACATGAAAAGAAGACTGGAGTAGCAATATTTATTTCAGACAAAGTAGATTTTACAATGAAGGCCATAAAAAGAGATAAAGAAGGCCATTTCATAATACTTAAGGGAACAAGCCATCAAGAAGAAATAACCTTAGTAATCATATATGCACCCAATGTAGGAGCTCCAAAATATATAAGGAAAACCTTGGAGGACTTCGAGAAGGATATAGACAGCACCACACTAATAATAGGTGATTTTAACACCACTATCAACAATGGACAGATCTTCCAGAAAAAGAAATCACCAAAGATGTTGTGGTATTGAACAACACTCTAGAGGAAATGGACCTAACTGATATATACAGCGTCTTTTACCCCAAAGAAGTAAAATACACATTCTTTTCAAATGCACATAGATCATTCTCTAAGATAGACCACATGGTAGGTCACAAAACAAGCCTCCACAAATACAGATACCAAGCATCTTCTAGAATCACAATGGCTTGAAACTAGAAACCAATTTCAAGGGAAAACCCCCAAAATACTCTAACTCATGGAGACTGAATAACATGCTTTTAAGCAATGAATGGGTCAACAATGAGATCAAAGATGAAATAAAAAAGTTCCTGGAAACAAATGACAATGAACACACCACAGCCTAAAACCTATGGGATACAGCAAAGGCAGTTCTCAGGGGGAAATTCATAGCAATACAGGCCTTCCTAAAAAGGTCACAAGAAGTTTATGAAAACAACCTAACCATAAAGCTGCAAGAACTAGAGGAGCAACAACAACAAAAAAAGCCCAGAGTAAGTAGAAGAAAGGAAATCATCAAGATCAGAGCAGAACTAAATAACTTAGAGACCCAAGCTATAATTCGAATAATCAACAGGTCCAGGAGCTGGTTCTTTGAAAAAATAAACAAAATTGACAAGCCTTTATCCAGACTTATCAAGAAAAAGAGAGAGAGGACCCAAATAAACCAAATCAGAACTGACAGAGGAGGAATCACAAATGATACTTCAGAAATACAAAAGATTGTAAGAAATTATTACAATGATATGACAAGAAATATGACAACCTGGATGAAATGGACACATTTCTGGAAATGTATAATCTATCAAAACTGAATCCAGAAGAAGCAGAAGCCTGAATAGGCCAACAATAACCGGTGAAATTGAAGAAGATATCCAAAATCTCCCAAAGCACAAGAGCCCCGGATCGGATGGATACACAGCTGAATTTTAGTAAACATTTAAAGAACTAACTTCTACCCTTCTCAACATATACCAAAAATACAGGAAGAGGGAAAACTCCCAAATTCTTTCTATGAGGCCAATATGATTCTAATCCCAAAACCATGTCAAGACACAACTAAGAAACAAAACTATAGGTCAATACCTCTGATGAACATAGATGCTAAGATTTTCAACAAAATATTGGTCAACCAGGTTCAGCAGTACATTACAAAGATCATACACCATAATCAAGTGAGTTTCATCCCAGGGATGCAAGGATGGTACAACATTTGTAAATCCATAAATGTAATACACCACATCAACAAATGAAAGACAAAAACCATATGATCATATCAATAGATGCTGAAAAAGCATTTGATAAAGTACAGCAACCATTTATGATAAAAAAAACCCTCAGCAAAATGGAAATAGAAGGACCATACCTCAACATCATAAAGGACATATATGAGAAACCTGAAGCCAACATCATACTCAATGGACAAAAACTAAAAGCTTTCACCCTAAGATCAGGAACCAGAAAAGGCTGTTCAATTTCTCCACTTCTGTTCAACATCATTTTGGAAGTTCTAGCCATAGCTATCTGACAAGAAAAAGGAATCAGAGATATCTTAATTGGAATGGAGGAAGTCAAATTGTCATTATTCGCAGATGACATGATAGTGTACATTCAAAACCCAATAGAATCCACCAAAAACTTACTTGATCTAATAAGCAAATTTAGCAAAATAGCTGGATATAAAGTCAATATTCAGAAATCAAAAGCACTTTTGTATACCAATAATGAAACATCAGAGATAGAACCCTGATAACAAATCTCATTTACCATAGCAACAAGAAAATTAAAGTACTTACAAATAAACTTAACCAAGAAGATAAGAGGCCTGTACTCGGAAAACTACAGAACACTGAAGAGAAAAATTAGGGAAGATACAAATAAATGGAAGCATATACCATGTTCATGGATGGGAAGAATTAACATCATTTAAATGTCCATACAACCCAAAGCAATCTATAGATTCAATGCAATCCTGATTAAAATACCAATGATGTACTTCACGGAGATAGGAACAATACTTCAAAAATATATATGTAGCCAAAAACACCCATGAATAGTCACAGCAATCTTGAGAAAGAAGAACAAGGTAGGAGGAATCACAATACCAAACATCAAACAATACTATAAGGCTACTGTCATCAAAACTATCTGGTACTGGCATAAGAATAGACATATAGATCAATGGAACAGGATAGAGAGGATATTAAAGGCCAATGTATCTAATGAAACTATGCAAAAATTTGAAACAAAGCATTAGCAAATTGAATACAAGAATACATTTAAATGAACATACATGATGAACAAGTGGGATTTATTTTAAGGGTGAAAAAGTTTCAACAATCACAAGTTAATGTTATACACCATGTTAATTTAAAAAAATTCTATGATTCTATCAATGGATGCAGAAAAGCATTAAACACAATAAAACATTCATTTATGATTTTTAAAATCATCCAATAAAAGAAATATAGATGGAAAATATTACAACATAATAAAAGCAATATATTCTAAACCCTCAGCTAATATCTTGTTCAGTTTTACTCTTGCCCCCTGTTGTTCAACATACTACTGGAATTCCTAGCCAGAACAATTAGGCAAGATAAAAAAAAAGGTATTCAAATTGAAAATAAAGAAATAATACTGTCCTTATTTGGAGATGACTTGGTTCTATATGGAAAACCCAACAACTGCACCAAAACACTACTAAAAACTATTAGTAAATGCAGTCAAGTTGCAAAATACAAAACCAATGTACAAAAATTCATTATGTTCTTATACAATAACAACAAAATACCAAAGACACTAATTTAAAAGTTGCACTTAAAAATCTCATCAAAAAGAGTAAAACACCTAGAAATAAATTTAACAAAGAATGTAAAGGATGTGTACACTAAAAACTACAAGACATTGTTGAAAAAATAGAAGACCTAAGAATTGGGAAGATATATTTATATTCATAGATTGGAAGAATTAATAATGTTAAAACAGACATATTACCTAAAACAATATACAGATCTAATGCAATCCCCATGCTTTTTTTCACAGAAACAGAACAAAAAAATCTCAAATTTGTATGAAACTATAAAAAACTTCAAATACCCAAAGCAATCCTAAGGGGAAAAAAAGCCAGAGGTGTTACACTTCCTGACTCCAAACTCTACTATAAAGCTATAATAATCATAACAGTAAAATACTGGTAGAAAAACTGATACACAGACTAATGAAACAGTACAAAAAGCCTTAAAATTAACCTGCAAATATATGTGCAACTAATTTTCAACAAAATAACCAAAAGCATAGAAAAAATGAAATTCTTCTGAATAATAATTTTGGGAAAATTGGAAACCTACATGCAAAGGACTAAAACTAGACTTCTGTCTGAAACCAAACACAGAAATTAACTCAAAACGGATTAAAGAGTGAAGTATAAGACCTGAAAAAATAAGGTACGTAGAAAAAATATATATGCACTGAAGTTATAGACCTTGGTCTCAGAGTGGATTTGTGAACTTGACGCCTGAGGAAAGTGAAATAAAAGCAAAAGTAAATGGATGAGGAGAGTTCCGGCAAGATGGCAAAGTAGGTGGAGCTACACTAATCTCCTCCCAGGTCTCATCTAGAATTACCTTTTTAGAGAAAAAATCAGCTGGAATTACCCACAGAACAAGAGCAGGTGCTTGTAAGTCTTCAAAAAATTAACTGAAGCTGAACACAGCCTCTCACAATAACGTCAGCCAGTACACCAACACGGATGGGTTCCTAGAACACCCACCTAGCAAGGGAAGCCTGTACTACAAGGGACCTGCCCTCCAGAAGATAATTCCAGGGTTTTGTATGTATAGTTTGTCCAGAAGGTATCCAGCCATGCAATATGAAAAATAGACATTTATTGAAGAATATACAAAATACAAGTTACATTGTACATAGGTCAATGACCCTCTATTCCCTTCAAAGAAGGTACCCTGGGACCTCACACAGTTCTCCCAATTATTGTCAGATGCCCCATCTTATTTTCCTGAACCTCATCAATTATTTGAAATCTCTTCCTTTTCAGGTGATTTTAGTTTGGGGAAAATCCAGAAGTCATATGGTGCCAAATCTGGTCTGTGATGGGGCTGAGTCACCTAGGTGATTTGATGTTTCACCAAAAAACCCCGTAGACATGATGAATGAACAGGTATGTTGCTGTAAACAAACTGCCAATCACCAGTTGCCCGTTGCTGTGGCCTTCTGAATCATCTGAATAGTTTCCGTGGAGCTGAATGCAAATTTAAAGCAGATTTGTTGCTCTGTTAGCTCAGTCATTTTGAATCCAAGGGCCACACAGTACCCATGCTCACTCAATGGCATCTACCACCCCTACTGACTAGTACAGTGAAGTAATCAATGTTCACACATGTGCATTTCAGTCCACTCTCCTTTGCTTTCAGGTTACATTGATGTTGCACAAACCATTCTCATTACATTAACAATGGCTGGACTTTTTTTCTGAACAGACCTCATATAAATAGAATTCAGAGTTCCTTAAGATTCAATATGTTTTTAAATGTATTTTTGTATTTCTGCAAACCATTATCATTCACATTTTGATAGGGGTTGCATTTACTCTATAGATCCCTTTGGGCAGTATTGACATGTAAAATATCATAATTTATGAACAGGAGCTGTATTCCTATTTATATATCTCTAATTCCTTTCAACAGTGTTTTATAGTTTTAAGTATACATATTTTACCTCCTTGGCTAAGTTGATTGCTAAATGTTTTAATCTTTTCAGTGTTATTGTAAATAAAATTATTTTCTTAATTTACTTTATGAAGTGTTCACTATAAAATGAAAATTTCTGTATGTTGAATTTATATTCTGCAACTTTGCTGAAATTGCATATTAGTTCTTTTTCCTTCTCAGTGTGTATGTGTATATAAATTCTTTAGGGTTTTCTACATATAAAATCATGCTATCTAAGAGAAAAATAGTTTTAGTGCTACTTTTCCAATTTTAATACCTTTTTTTCTTGCCTTATTGCTCTGGCTACATTATAAACCGAACGAAGGCTTCTCCCTCACCAAACTCATATGCTGAAGCCCTAATCCTCAGTGTGATGGTATCTGGAGGTGGGGCCTTTCGGAGGTAATTTTATTATGAGGGTGAAACCCTCATGAATGGAATTAATGCCTTTAAAATGAAAGTCACAAGCAAGATGGTCTCTCTCTCTCTCTCTCTCTCTCTCCCTCTCTCTCTCTCTCTCTCTCTCGTGAGGACACACAAGGAGGAGGTCATCTGAAAATTGTAGAGAGCTCTCACCAGGAACTAATATGTCTACACCTTGATTTTAGATTTCCCATCAACCAAAATTGTGAGAAATAAAGGTCTATTGTTTAACCTAGCCAGTTCATGGTATTCTGTTATAGCATCCCAAACTAAGGAAAAGAGGCCAGAACTTTAGGTACTGTATTGAATAAAAATAGTAAAAATCAGCATTCTGGTCTTATTACTAATTTCATGTTATTAAATGTTTTAATAAAATAATGTTAATGATATTTTATCTTTTAAAATTTTATTGAATTTATTGGGATAACATTGGTTAATACAATTATGTGGTTTTAAAGTATACAATTCTTAATATATCATATGTATACTGTATTGTGTGTTTCTTGTTACTAATTTTTAGTGTAAAAGTCTTTTACACTGATTATAAGATCAACTATGAGGTTTTTTTACATAGGCTCTTTCTTATATTGAGTATTTTTCCATTTATTTCTTGTTTGTTGAGTACTTTTATCCTGAAAGAGAATTGAATTTTGTCAATGCTTTCTTCTGTATCAATTAAAATGCTTGTTTAATGTTTTGCCCATTCATTCTATTAATGTGGTGTATTACATGACTGATTTTCACATGTTGTAGTAATTTGCATTGCAGGAATAAATCTTACTTGGTCATGATATATAGTCTTTTTAATATGCTGCTGAATTCAGTTTGATAGTATTTTCCTGAAGATTTTTTTACATTAATATCATAAGGAATATTCTTTTACCTATTTTTTCCTTGTAATATCCTTACCTCACTTTGGTATCAGGACAATGCTGGCCTCTTAGGATGAGTTATGAAGTGGTCCCTCCTAGTCAACATTTTGAGTTTGAGAATTATTGATGTTATTTCTTCTTTAAATATTTGATGAAATGTACCAGTGAAGCCATGTAGTCCTTGTCTTTTTTTCATAGGGAAGTTTTAGGTTACTGATACAATCTCCTCATTATTTATAGGTCTATTTAGATTTTCTATTTCTTCATGATTCTATCTTGGTAGATTTTGGGTCTCTAGTATTTTGTTCATTTTATCTAGATAATCCAATTTGTTGGCATACAGTTTTGCGTATAGTGTCCTCTTACAATCTTTTCTATTTCTGTAGAATTGCCCCCACTTTTACTTCTGATTGTAATAATCTGAGTCTTCTCTCTTTCTATCTTAGTCCATTTTGCTAAGGATTCATGGATTTTATTGATCTCTTTGAAGAAAACTAACTTTGGCTTCATTGGTTTTTTCTATAATTTTCTATTTTATTAATCTCTGTTTTAATCTTTATTATTTTCTTCCTTCTTCTAGCTTTGAGGTTTGTTTGTTCTTCTTTTTCTAGTTCCTTAAAGTGTAAATTTAGATTGTCGACTTAAGATCCTCCTTTTTAATGTAAGTATTTGCAGCTATAAATTTTTATCTTTCAATTGTTATCACTGCATCCTATAAATTTTGCTATGTAAATATTTACATGTTTATTCATCTCTACATATTTTTTAATTTCCTTTATAATTTTCTCCTTGACCCCTTGGTTGTTTAAGAGTGAACTGTTTGGGTTTTTTTTTTGTTTGTTTTTATTTATTTATTTGTTTATAATTTTATTGTTGTTGTATTACATCCATCCCCTTTTTGCTCCCCTCTGTCCCCCTCCCCCCCC
>PVIW01007507.1:0-72060 GCA_004026585.1 Noctilio leporinus
ACATGGCTGTGGTAAGACTAGCTTGTGGGGACACTCGATTCAACAATATCTATGGCATTGCAGTGGCCATGTTTATAGTGGTGTTGGATCTGCTCTTTGTTATCCTTTCTTATATCTTCATCCTTCGGGCAGTTCTACAGCTTGCCTCTCAGGAGGCCCGCTACAAGGCATTTGGGACATGTGTGTCTCACATAGGTGCCATCTTGTCCACCTACACACCTGTTGTCATCTCCTCAGTCATGCACCGTGTGGCTCGCCGGGCTGCCCCTCACGTCCATATCCTCCTTGCTATCTTCTATCTCCTTTTCCCACCCATGGTCAACCCCATCATCTATGGTGTGAAGACCAAGCAGATTCGTGATCATGTGCTCACTCTATTCTGGAAAAAGTCTGTGTAGATTAATTTTTTTTCTTTTTTAACTCACCAGTCCAGTACTGAGTAAATGCTGTGTTATGGCATAGAGGAATGCTATCAGAGAAAAACTGCAGAGTCTCCATATTTGTTAATTCTCAAGTATGACAAAAATATGAAGTTTTAATCTCACAAGCTCACCAATAAGATCAAAACAGGCATGTCCCATAATCTGTCTGACAGCTAAGGTCTGTCCTTATTTTCATAGACTCATCACATGATTTTCATAGACTCATCGCAAGAACCTTCCAAAGTGATATTATCATATTGGTGAAAGACAGTAGAAATATTGGCTGAGGCTGCTGAACTCTTCATCCAGACTATGAGTGAGGAATTGAGCCCCAAATTTTGTTACCAAAAACACCTTCCCTTTTAAAGATGAGACTTCTGAAACTAAAGAAGAAAATAGTTATAATATGTAGTTGTGGTAAGTTATTATTCACAGATATTAACATTTCATTCCCCTCTTGCTGGAAGGGTATTTCCTCACTGTAGGTATGCTAATCTTGTGACTTTCTTTGGCCAATGGAATTTGAATGTGCCACAATAATTGGAAAATTTAACATGTCCTTGTGTAGCTTGGCTTAGTGTCTCTTACTTTTCATCTCTGCTACAAGAATGACCATGCTCTCAGTCAGAGCTTTCCCTTCAACCTAGAGCCATAATGGAGAAGACACACAGAGGAAATGTGCATCTGATTCACAGCCTGGAACATAGCCACAGCTGGCCCATAATGTTCATATAACAGGGAAAAAATGATTTTGTTGTGTTTGCAGTAAACCACTGAGATTTGGGAGTTGTTTGCTGGAATTATGAATTCTTTCTTGTACTATATATCATGAACATTCAAAACTAAGTACTTAAATGAAAAAAAAGAAAATCCATTACTTTCCTTTTATTATATCCTAAATATACTAAATTATATACTAAATATCACTTTCTTTTTTTAAATTTAATTTAACTCTTGTTGTATTACATATATCCCATTTTCCCCCACTGCTCTTTCTTGCCCCCTCCCTATTCCCCCTCCCACAGTCAATCCCACATGTTGTCTGTGTCCATGGGTCACCTGAATATCACTTTTATTTTATCATTTGTCTCCTTACATAAAGTCTAATCAGTGAACATTACTTCAGTCAGTTTTTAAAGAAGCTCGCATACATACTTTTTTCCATGAAGGCCTACTTATATAACCATGTTTTCTATTTAAAAAATTCTGTGACCCTTTTATTTCTTTAGTACTAATTAAAAGCAGTTTCTTTAATTCTAAGAAATGAAGAGGAGAAGATTACAGGCTCTGAAAAATCATACCCAGACCCTCCAGGCCCATATCATAGGTACACGTCATAGGCACACATGAGGATGATGTTTTCAATGGATTCCTGGTCAGTTCTCAAGTATCTCAGTTCTCCAAATGTTAAGGTGGTTAATAGGCAGCAAGGAATGAAATAGTACAAACCAAAGGCCTCTGACTCTGTTCTCTATCATTTCCAAATTCTCAGTAGAGATGGGGCATTCTGTGTTGTAAATTAGAGTACTATTTAAAATTGCTTACTTTCCTAGAATATACTTACCCTCACATAAACTATGGGGTTGGCCATCTGTGCTACTTTGGTCGTTGGGGTATCAGCAGATGTGGTTGGTGCAAGGAGAGGCTAAGTTTGCTTGTGCTAAGGGGCTTATTGTGTTCCAACTCTACTGCACCATGAGAATGTGCCCTGATGAGGATGTGGAAAAAGTGGAGACGAGCAGCCTCATCAACTTGCAGCTTCAAACAGGGCTTCACAGCCAAGCCCAGCATTTCTTCCTTTTGTTCCAGCATGGATCAGCATGGATCAGCAGATTCTCAGTCAACCTGAAGATTGACTAACAATTCAGCTGAAGTCAGCAAAGTCATCTCAGCCAGTATATGAAATGCAGAGTATGAGAGATGCATTTTATTGTTGTGAACCGCTGAGATTTTGTGGGTATATTGTTCCACAGTACTCTGGAAACTGTTTATCATTGTTCATTAGTATATGGAATATGATACAATGGATTAAATAAATATTTCTAAACTGTAAGACCTTCTTTGTCCCTATATTTGGTGTGAGAATGACCTTGACTTTCAAGTAATGCCTACACCCTCCCAGAGAGTGATTTCGTCCCACATGGAAGTCTAATAGTACACAAACTTAATTACCATGCAATGAATACTACACACTGTTAGCTTTATTCATACATTGGAAATAACTCTCCTTTAACTATCTTGTATCAACTCTGTGTGCTTAGATGGGTATAGCACTCATGAGAATATTTGCATGCTACTTCTAGATTTTTAGTTTAATCATTACATAAATAATACAAGAATATATGTTTATACTAATTCAAGCTTTTAAAAAGACTTTTAATTGATTTATTATTGTTGTATTACAATTGTTTCATTTTGTGCTTTATTAAAACAATTTCTACCATTCTTGCATTCTAGTTCTGAATTTTTTAGAGCCTAAGTAGTTTTTAGTAAAGTTTCCCAAACAATGTTTCTATGTAGGGATTCTTGACTATCTCAGACATTTATTTTATGTAGGAGAGCCCCATGTCATTGATAACTTAAAAATGGCCAGATCACTGATGTAGAATACAGATGAACAAAACCAAGAAGGCAAGTTTCACTCTACATTTTAGCAAACATTAGAAATGCCAAACTCCTTCACTATTATTTCATGTGGTATTTTTTTTGGATGCTCTGTCTCACTGCTGTGTCTGTTATTTTCCCCTACTGTGTTCTTCATTTCAAATACTGTAATTTTCATTTCTGAAAGTTTGATTTGGGTATTTTTATATTTTCTGATGGCCCTATTTAACATCTTCAATCTTTCTTTTAGCTTTTTGAACTTATAGAATACATTTATAAAATGTGTTCAATATCTTTATATGCAAATTTTACCACCTGCACCTTTATTGATAGGGTTTTCTTGTGGATATTTTCCTGGTAAGTCTTTAAAAAATTTTTTTTTAATTAAAGAGTTTATTTATTATTTTCAGAGAGAGGGGCAGGGAGAGAGACAGAGAGGGAGAGAGACATCAATGTATGGTTTCCTTTCACCTGCCTCCAGCTATGGATCTTGCTGGAGACCTGGCTTGCAACCTGGTTATGTGCCCTGGCTGGGAATTGAACCAGCGACCTTTGGGTTTGCAGGCTGGCGCCTTATCCACTGTGCCAACAGCCAGGGCTGGTAAGCTTTAATTGAATGTCAGATATGTTAAAATTTACTTTAGGGCACTGGATACTTCTATATTCTTCTATATACTTTTTTAAGTTTTCGAGGTCTGTTCCAAAAGTATTGAGCTAATGTCAATATAATTAAAACAGTTCGCGCAATTGGTATTTTTAATTATGTTGACATTGGCTTGATACTTTCAAGACGGACCTTGTATTTTATTGATTATGCTGTTACAGTTGTACGGATTTTTTCTTTTTGTCTCCCTCTGTCCTATACTCCCCTTTCCTCTAGCAATCCCTCCCACCTTAGTTCATATCCATGGGCAATGCATGTAAGTTCTTTGGCTTCACCCTTTCCTATATTATGCTTAACATCCCCTCATCTATTTTGTTCCTACCAATCATGATTCTTTATCCATGAATCATTTCTCCTTTCTCTTCTTTCTTTCTCCTAGCTGATAACCCTCTAAATGATCCCATATCTATGATTCTGTTTCTTTTCTGGTTGTTTGCTTATTTTTTAAATTTATTTTTTATTTTTAAAATTCAGTTGTTGATAGTTGTGAGTTTGTTGTAATTTTAATTTCGTAGTTTTGATCTTCTTTTTCTTAAATAGTCCCTTTAACATTTCATAGAATAAGAGCTTGGTGAAGATAAACTCCTTTAGCTTTATCTTATCTGGGAAGTGCTTTTTATTTCAGTTCTGTTCTTTCTTTCTTTCTTTTTTGTTCCAGGTGAATGTTTATTTCTTCCTTTTGTTCCAAATCATTGATTTGAATCCCAGCTTCTTCTCCATCATTGTTGGTTCCCTGTATATTTTTCATTTCACTTTGTATAGCCTTTACTTCTTCCTTTATTCTGTGACTGTAGTTTTGATCTCTTCATGATAGGTTGACTGTCTCTGTTTCATTTAGTTCTTTCATTCTGTTCTTTCATTTCAGTCATATTTCTTTTTAAAAAAATATTTTATTTATTATTTTTAGAGAGAGGGGAAGGGAAAGAGGCAGAGAGGGACAGAGACATCAATGTATGGTTGCCTTTCACCTGCCTCCAGCTATAGAGCTGGTTGGAGAGGTGGCTTGCAACCTGATCATGTGCCCTGGCTGGGAATCAAACCAGCTACCCCTGGGTTTGCAGGCCAGTGCCTTATCCATTGTGCCACCAGCCAGGGCCCTTCAGTCATATTTCTTTGCTTCCTGAATTTAACAGCCTCCCTGTGTTTGTTTCTGTGTATTGGGTAGAGTTGCTTTGATTCTGTGTCTTGGTAGTATGATATAAAGTTGTTGGTGTCCTGTAGGACCTTGTAGCACAGCCTCCCCTATTGTCTAAGCTGAGTACTTGAGGTATCCCTTTGTGTGGAATGAGTATACTCTCCTTTTGTAGTTGAGGCTTGGTTGCTGTTTGCAGCTCAAGGGGAGGGATTTCCCCAGTCAGCTGTAAGGACTAGCTATAATCACTGGCCACAACCTTCACCCTCTGTGGAGGATCAACTGTGCAGGGGCAGGGTGGTTGTTGTACTCTGATGTGGTTGGTAGCTGTCCACTGGGTGTGCTGGCCCTGGGGTTTCCCAAGTAGTACAGGTCAAGATCAGTCTCCACCTGTACTTTGCCTGGGGCCCTCTGCTTGAGCAATAAAGCAATCTGAGATGGCTACTACTTGTTCTGGACTTGGAGATTCCCAGGTGAAGCCAAACTGGGAATCTAAGCTGCTGATTGTGCCAGGCCTTGAGCTAACTGAGGCCAGCTGTTGCTTGTGTGATAGGATTTAGGAACCTGTGAAGCTTGAGTCAAAACCAACCATTCATATGGAAAAGCAGCTTGAGTGGGCTTATAAATTGGGTAGGTGGAGCTTGGTTGGGCCCATAAATTGGGTAAGGTAGAGCCTCTGGGGTTCTCCAAGGAAAGTCAAATAGTGTTAGGTTGATGGAGTCTTAGGTTTGGCATCAGCTTGATGACTCTGTGAGTGAAGGGTTTTTAAAAGACAATGGCCTTGGCTAGCCTTGATGCCAGACACTTCATTTCCTCCCTGTGTACCACTGATGCCTTTCAAGCTGCTACCCTGGTGCTGGACCTCAGAGGGAGTGAGTCTGAGTAGGTGAGTCTGTGTGTGGGTTCTTTGAGATGAACTGCTTAGGACTCTAGAAGTGTCTTCCACTGACTCAATCCCTGCTGGTTTTTGCAGCCAGAAGTTGTGGCTTGTCATCCTAGCACTGGAATCCTAGACTTGTGTGGGGCTGGGATTACTTGCTCCTGAGGTATCCTTCCCAAATTTTTATCTACCAAATGTGAGTGAGAGACCAACACACGTATCTATGCCCCTCCTACCTGTCTTGATGGATGTGGTTTCTTTAATTTCATAGTTGACTATTTCCATTCAACTTGATTTCTGATGGTTGTTCTATATTTTAGTTGTAATTTTGATTTGGTTGTGTGAAGAGGTGAGCCATGTCTTCCAATACTGCCATCATGACTAGATTCCTGTATATTCTTTTTTTAACTTAATTTTTATTGTTGCCTCTATCACAGATGTTTCCCATTCATTGCCCCTTTGCCCACTTCCACCCAGCCTTTATACCCTCCCTCTGGCCATCACCACACTGTTGTCTGTGTCTATTGGTTATACATATATGTTTTTTGGCTAATCTCATCACCATTTTTTTTTTTTAAATCCAGTTCTCTTCTCCCCCTTCCCTCTGTCAGTCTGTTCAACGTATCCATGCCTTTGGTTCTATTTTGTTCATCAGTTAATTTTGTTCTTAAATTCTACATATAAGTGAGATAATATGGTATTCATCTTTCTATGATTGGCTTATTTCACTTAGCATAATAATCTCCAGATCCATCTATGCTGTCACAAAAGATTAGAGTTCCTTCCTTTTTATTTACTTATTTTAAAGATTCTTATTATTTTTAGAGAGAGGGGGAGGGAGAGAGGCAGATAGTGAGGGAGACATCAATGTATGGTTGTCTTTTACCTACCTCCAGTCATGGACCTGACGGGAGACCTGGCTTGCAACCTGGTTATGTGCCCTGGCTGGGGAATCGAACCAGTGACCTTTGGGTTCTCAGGCTGGCGCCTTATCCACTTATTTCACTTAGTATAATAATCTCCAGATCCATCTATGCTGTCATAAAAGATTAGAGTTCCTTCCTTTTTATTTACTTATTTTCATGATATCTACTTTCATTTTTGGTAGGTGAGTTCTTGTAGTGTTGAGACCATCTATGAGAATGCAGTTTGCCCTTCCTCTGTGTACTCTTGTTTAGTTCTGAAGCTTTTTTTCTTGTGACCTGGGCTATAAACCACGTTCTCCCTCATGCCCAAGACAAATGCTACAATTTTAAAGAGAAAAAGAGATGATATAATATTTGACTGTTAAAGGAGAACTTATTTTTATTTTAAACAGATAATAGTGGGCATAAAATTATTTTTATAATATTAAATATATTTAAAACTTTAATGTAGTAGTTTTATTTAAAAATGAGCCCTGGTTGGTGGCACAGTGGACAAGGTGCCAGCCTACAAACCCAAAGGTTGCTAGTGCGATTCCCAGCCAGGGCAACATAACTAGGTTGCAAGCAAGGGCTCCAGCCAGGGCTCCAGCCAGGGCTCTAGCCAGGGCTCCAGCCAGGTCCGTAGCTGGAGGCAGGTGAAAGGCAATGATACATTAATGTTTCTCTCCCTCTCTTCCTCTCTCCCTTCCCCTCTCTCTGAAAAATAATAATAAATAAATAAAATCTTTAAAAAAAATAATATCATCTAGAAATTCTATATTTAGATTCATTTAATCTGGTAATTCTAGATGTATGGTTGATTTTGAAAAATTACCAATCTCTTTAGGAATTTAAGGAGTCACTGGCAAAATGTTGGAGAATCTCTTATCTTGTGTTTGATGTAAAACTTTCAGAAAGGACAGGATTTGGTGGACCTATTTTTAATCTGGAAGTGCAAATCAAATACCTTTGCTTTTACTGTAGGACTTTAAAGGGGTTTTACTTCTCTCATCCCTTATGAGGTTAAGCATTATCTAAAGAACTAATATGCATGACACAGTGTCAACTTATTAATAAATCCTCAAGATAATGTGGTTCAGTGATTCTTACAGAAATGCCAACATTTTTTTACAAGATGAGGCAAAAATAGGTGACTATGTGAATTGATGAATATGCTAATTAGCTTGATTATGGCAGTTATTTCACTGTATATTTCTATTAAAACATCAAGTTATATACATTAAATATGTAATTTTTATTCATTAATTATACTTCAGTAAAAATGAGGAAAAAAGAATTGCAAGTTATTACCATGGAAAATTCCACAGAGTTTAGCCCTCCTGATATTTTTCTGTGTGTGATTTTGGCTATGTTGATGTATAACTAAAAATATATAAAAAATTAAGTCATTTAAAAAATATTTTATTCACTATTTTCAGAGAGAAGATCAGGGAGGGAGGAAGAAAGGGAGAGAAACATCGATGAATGGTTGCCTTTCACCTGGCTGGAGACCTGGCTTGCAACCTGGTTATCTGCCCTAATTGGGGAATCAAACCAGCGACCTTTGGGTTTTCCGGCTGCTGCCAATCCACTGAGATACACCAGCCAGGGCTAAAAGTTAAGTCATTTTTTAAAAAGATGAGAATTACCTTTATTTTGGGGTACCTTTATCCTGACCTCTTGTCTTTCAGACTTCCTGGGCTATGCAAGAAAATTAACCATGAGAATCATTAGTTCTTACTCCTAGGAATCTATGTCTTGATTATTTGCCTTGACATAAGTCCATTTCTCCTTCTCAGCTTTCTTCAAGGTTATGTGCACCAATGAAAGAACAGAACTGACCCCTATTTGGCTAACAACACACATACTTAAATTCATAAGTGAAAAATACTTCAGTGCTTGTGTAGAGAGAATATTTGGGTGACAAAGGAAAGAATCAGCCTCAATTCACAACAGCTAGCATTCAATTACATTTCAGAGATTATGCAGGTTGCCATGCCTGAATACATCTGAAGAGCAGAGGTGAGGTGGGTCAAATTAGGAATCAGGATACACAAGTGCAGTAGAAGTTCGAGTGTATAAAGAAGCTATCTAAAACATGATTTATTACTATATAGATCAATAATGAAGCAATTTTCTCTGGTTCTTCAGCTCTATAAGAGAATCATTACAGAAGGTCTCAGACTAATCCCATTGCCACCAACTCTGAAGCTGAGAGGTAAAAGAAGCCTGTATAAGTGAGCTATCCTAGCCCGAGGGGCAAAAAGACAGAATAAATCTTTGAAGTAAAAGGCTGAAGTGAGGTCCTTTCCCTAACAGAAAGGTACACAGGGTAGTGCTGACTATGGATTTTTCTTCCTGCCTTTTAATGAATGAAGGTGGATAGGGAAAGAAACCTGATATACCAGTTATAGTTTGATTGGGGAGTCAAAACCACTCAGAATTATATGGAATAAGGGATTTATATAGGTATTAGACCTTGAGCAATTGAGGGAACTGATGGAGAATCTTATGGAAGACACAAAGTATCTTTGTATCTGGGAGTGGTCTAAAGGGTCCTTGTAGTTCAGTAGAGCCAACATTGAGAAGAAAATCTGGATGTGAATTCTAAGAGTGGAAAGTAAGGATAAACAGTAACTCCCAAGGATAAACTGGAACCAGTAAAGGAAGCCAAGAACCCACCTCTATCATCACTGCCTCCAACCTCTAAAATGCAGGTGACTGGCAGAAGGAGCTGTCTTTCACCATGGAGTTGATCACACAGCTGGCCCAAGATCTGGAGAAATGGCCCAGGATCTGGAGTTATTATAGGAGGTGAAGAAATAGTGGGCTTAGCTGTACCCCAGGCCAACAAAATAAGTCTACAGATGAGTGACAAAAAGCACAAGCTTCAGTAATACCTGGCACTCTATAATAACCTTTAGGAAATAATGGTTGCTGTTTTACTTCTGCCTTCTAATCTCACAAAAATGTGTCTTCTGTCCAGGCCTAACCAAGAGCCACATAGGGAAAGGAATTTTGGGAAACATAGTTCTACCTTGGTCAAGATGACACAATATCATGACAACATTAGATGCATCTGAGACATCTTGGACAATACAAGTTGAGAATAACATTAACTCCCCTGGGTGAAAATATACTCATCTGTTTATTTACTTATCTATATCATGTATCTATCTGTCTAATCTGCCTGCAGCATATGGTGAAATGCATGTATCTCTTGAATGATCATGTCTCACTCTCAATCACTTTCATACTTACCCAACTCTCTTTAACAATTCTTAATTGGACCAGAACATATTCCTTGTAAAGGAGGAGCCCTTGCCAAGATTCTCAATCAGCTCACAATTGTGAGTAATGTCATAAATTTCATACTTGTTTGGTGTTAGTTCCATGTGAATCAAGTGAATTGTTTTTCCTTATTGCTGAAGATAAAAACGAGCAGCCAGCCGTATTATTCCCTAAAGCAGATATTTGCATCGATCAGGTAATATTTCCAGAAAGTAGGTCCCTCAGATCTTAAACTTTTATGTCCAGATCTTCTGCAGAGTAATTTCTCAAGCTTTGTTCTAGAATTTTCAATTCTAGAGTTCTTAATTCTAGAATCCAGCCAAAGATGCCTATTAGAGCAGCTAGGGTCCTTTACTGTGCTTCTCTAGCAAGACACAAAATTCTTGGCTTTTAAGCTCAAAAGTCCTGATCCAGGAAGAAGAAAAAAAAATGTTTATAAGGGTATCTAGTTTGGAAGAACAGGTTTATCTTCCTGGCTTCAAATTACATTGAGCATAAAGACCTTCTGTGCCTGACAGGGGCAAGGACATTAGCTGGGATCATGTCTTGCACTCCTTAATCCAAGTCCCTCATAGCTTTGAGTGGTGTAGGAATGGGTCTTAAGCACTCCTATCAGAAACAAGGGAGAGATAAAGGTTGGCTGAGACAAAGTAAGAGTGATCATTGTGGCCAGTTAGCACAGGGTCCCATAGATGGAATGAAGGGATGAGCATCAGAAAGATTCAGAGTGGACACTGTCTACCAGGGTCATGAGGGGATGGGATTGCAATCTCATTGAATCAACAGTATCAGAGAATATAGTGGAAGGAGGTCATTTCTCACAGGCCACAGTGTGGCAAAGTATCAGCAGAAGATATGTTTGGGGTCAGAGGTCAGCTGAGGTACAAGGAAGTATAAAACAGTCTTTTCTCATGTGACTTCCATGGTGGCAATCTTATAAGATCCCATTCATCTCCTATTGCAGTTTTAAACCAGACACAAGGAAGAGGGTGATAGAAAAACTCATGGGGGAGCTTTTAAACCTACACCAGACTAAAATAGAAATTGAAATGGGCTAAGAGAAAAAAATCATTTAAGTGGATTGGGTTTGGTTAAAAGTGGTATCTTCTATAACACATTGATTTTTATTTTTACTCTAAGCCCATTGTGAATGATACAGAAAACAACCCCTAAATCAATGACACATTTGCACAACTAAGTCTGTGCTATAAAGTTTGTACTTGTTATACAAAGAATTGTTCAGAGGTATTTGGCCTTCTACTGTCACAAGACTAGTTAGGTGAGTGTCACTAATTGAAAAGACTCAAATGTACATGAGTAGTTGCTGGGAAGCCAAGGAGGATGGAAGAAAGCCCGTTCTGTTGATATGAGAAGTCAAAAGCAGAGCTTTCAAGACCAGAGGCACAACTGCAGACATACTATGGCTTTTCCAGGAACTTGTTCCAGTTACTCTTCTGCCTTATCAGTCTCCCCTGGGTCTTTCAATGCACAGTTAACATACTGTTATTTTTAAGAGGCAAGTTGTTTTTGTTTTATGTGTCAGGTACTATGGAGGTGTTTTAGATTCATCATCTTAGTACAGTCTTATGACAAACCCATAGAAATTTAGTAAGAGGAAACAGATTTAGGCTTTGCAATATATCCAAAGGCTGATAGTTAATGTTTCAAATCCACCTCTATCATTTATTGTAATTCCAGAGCCCAAGTTCCTTCTTTATATTAAAAAATTTTAATTTAGAAATAGTTTTAGGCTTGCAGAAAATTTGAAAAAGTGGTACAGCTGCCCTTAATATTACATAAACATAGTATAATTATGACAATCATTAAAACTGACATTGATACAACCTGTGCCTTTACAAATAACCATAAAAATGCCTTCTCTCTTAACTGTTTCTCAGTGTTCACTTTTCCCCGAAGACTTGCCAACTCAAAAGAGACTGATGACAGTGTCTTTTACTTCCACCTTGGGTTGGGTGATAAAAAGGAACAGAGATATTTGTGTGAAGAAGAAATAAGATGTTGGCTTTAAATAAGAGAGGTTTAATTCCTGGACTTCTGTCATGTCCCCATGCTACATTCACCCCTATATATTCCCTTTCATGTTGTCATGGGTGGTTTTCCCTGGATAGAGCAGGATTATACACACATATTATATTTTCTCTTCTTTACTCCTGATTATTCAATGCTGTCTGCAAAAGCTAGAGCTGATTGGTATTTCATCTTGATCTATGGTAAACCCAGAATATTTCAAGAGAGAAACACCTTACTGTGGGGTTTCTGAGGTTATTTGGCTGAAAAGCTAAATACATTCATAAGTCCATGTTAAAGGCCCTGGATCTCCATATATAGTCACTGTTTACATAGTGTAACGGACTTCAAGCATTATGCCAAAGAGCTGTCCAATGAAAAATGTTCTTTGTTATTTCCCCTGTTATTGGTCCCACTGATGGATTTTTCTTTATTTTCTTCAAAGCCCCAGGTCATGCTCAGGTGATAATGCTGTAAAATAAGCTTCTAGCTCTAGGGCTTCTATGGTATCTTTTTATCAACTCCTAATAAAATCAGCAGGTAGATTACATTTGGCACTATAATTATATTCAGGAACATAACCTTTCCTCAATAAATGGACTTAGGTTTGGCACTGGACCCCAGGGCCCTTGATAAGGAGATGGGGGAATGAGCAACCTTCACCCCAAAACAATAGAGAAAAATATATAAGATCCAGCCAACCTTAGGTTTAGGCATAGTAGTACAGAGAAATAGAGATTTGAAACTAGCTGAACTTTAGAAAAGAGTTTGTGATTTCCTAAGTTTTCCATTAAAGTTTTTTTGTTTAATATGAGGCTTGAGGCCCTGGCTGGTGGCTCAATGGGTAGGTGCCGGCCTGTGAACCCAAAGTTTGCCAGTTCAATTCCCAGACAGGGCACATAATCAGGTTGCAAGCCAGGTCTCCAGCCAGGTCTGTAGCTGGAGGCAGGTGAAAGGCAACCATACATTGATGTTTCTCTCTGTCTCTGCCTGTCTCTCTTCCTCTCTCTCTGAAAATAATAAATACAATCTTAAAAAATAATAATATGAGGCTTGAATTTTACCTCTGGCTTAATTATTGCCTTTAATAGATTATACTTTCAGAATACTATGATAATTTATTTTTAACCTAAGGTAAGTCACCTTAGCTTTCTTAGATTTTGTAATGGTTTTTAAACTGAGGAGATGAGATGTACATTTTAAGGTCTAAAATATTTTAGACCTAAAATGGACACACCATAATTCTGAATAACTACAATTAGGAGTGATTGCTTCATTCCATGTTTCATTTGTTACTACAGTTTCTGTAGGTTTCTAGCCTGGAATAATAACTTCATTATGAAATGCCTATGATCAATAAATATCAAAAGGGAAAAATAATATAAAAATAAAAAGTATGAAGCAAGAATTTACCAAAGATTTAAAGTTATTTCAAGGTTTGTTTCTACCACTGGTTCTCCATTTATTCTCATAACCTTTACTACAATCTCTACCTAACCTCTTTACATCAGTAATCCCACTGTTATCTTCTCACTGTCATTTCATTATTTCAGTGTGGCTGCTGTCCTTCATGTGTGCCATTTCATGGTCTTCAAAATGTAATTCCCTAAATTTCCTTCTGTTTCTTCCTCCTTTTTTCCAGTTAATTACTAGGAGGAGATTGGGATATTACATTTTTATCTATCTATTTAAATGGGTAAATGATATGGCATGGGAACTTTAACTCCTAAGGGAAGTATGGTCCCATTAGATTAAGATTTCTAATATTCATATTGCCTTCATCCTCAACAAAAAGTCTTTTCTATGGAAAGCCAAAAGGATTGGCCAGCTTGCCAACACAGTCAAATTTTTCTAGGGCTTTACTAACAGCATTTGTAAATGTTTTTCAAAAGTATAAATTTGTCTTCTAGAAATTATTGGAAACACTCTCCAAAGAAAAGTTAGAAATCCTTTATCAAAAAAGATTAAAAAATAGAAGTGATCTTACTTCTGTGATCTGCATGCTTGTATCTATTGTGCTTAATTTGATGATGTCAGACAGGGAGAGGGATGTTGTAGTACAAAAACTTATACTCTGATTTCTCTCCATGATGATATTTCAGCTATTTCCCTACCCACTTTCAGAAAATTATGGCCAAACAGAACATATTCTGCATGGCTCATAGACCCTTATCTCCAAAGCTCAGGTAAGACCCAGTTGCTTGGCTCTTATTGCATTAGCTTTCCTAGTCAGAACCCTTGTTGCCATGGCTAAATATCTATATGCCCCATAGGTACAGAATAGTTACTTGGGTTGAGCCTCTGCTTTAAGAACATGGAGAAGTCTCTCTCTAATCTGTTTGGTACGGACAGCATAGACAACTGGGTTGAGGATAGGTGGGATGAGGAGGTAAAAGTTGGCCAAAAGGATATGGATATGGGGAGGCACACGGTGGCCAAAGCGGTGAGTGAGAGAGGAAACAGCAATGGGGATGTAGAAGACAAGGATGGCACAGATGTGACAACTGCATGTCCCTAGGGTTTTAAGCCTAGCTTCAGGGGTGGCTAGTCCCCTTACAACCCTGAAAATCATCACATAGGAGGCAGTGATAGCTAATGAATCTAAGATCAATACTAGGAAGCCAATTCCCATTCCATATAAATCATTGACTGTTGTGTCACCACATGCCACAGTGACCACAGCCATGTGCTCACAGTAGGAATGAGCAATGATTTGGGTCCGGTAAAGGGACAGCCTCAGGCGAATCATCAGGGGCAGGGGTCCAATGTAGAGTACACCTCGAAGAAGGGCAGCCAGGCCCAAACAACCCACCACTGTGTGAGTAAGCACTGAAGTATGGTGTAGTGGATCACAGATGGCCACATAGCAATCAAAAGCCATAGCAAGGAAGATGCCTGACTCAACTGTGGCAAAGCAGTGGATGAAAAACATCTGGGTCAAGCAGGCATCTAGGTCAATGTTGTGAGCACCGAACCAGAAGATGGCTAGCAGTTTGGGCATGGTAGAAGTTGAAAGGACCAAGTCAATGACAGCCAACATACACAAGAAGAAGTACATGGGTTGATGCAGGCTGTGTTCCATCTTTACTACAGCCAGGATGGTGATGTTTGCCATCACAGCCACCAGGTACATAGAGCTAAAGGGGATAGAGAGCCAGATGTGCAAGGACTCCAGTCCTGGGATGCCAGTGAGCCAAAAAGAAGTAGGCACCAAGCAGGCATTATTAGACAGAAGCATTTTTGAGGGTGTGAAGTATCCAAGGGACAGGAGCTCTTATGTTTAGATTATTACTTCTATGAGAGAGATTCCCTTTGGAAAATGTAGACGACTAGTTCTTATATGCATCCTGAGAAGCTGGTGGAACCTGTAATAAAGAATAATTATAAATGTCTTCTTGAAAATTAACATATTACATAACTTATGAAAGAGACTATGCATGAAAACACCCATTGGTAAATGTAGAAACAGGCATGCTCAAAATTTCTATTGCTAAATTATCCTACTCCACTGTAGAAGTTCCTAAATTGTTCATTCCCTTTGACCCAGTAATTTTGCTTTGGGAAACATTTTCTAAAGGAAATGAAAAATTCAGAAAAATCTCTGAGCAACAATTAAATGTTAGTTCATGTAATGTGTTTAGCCCAGTGACTACATATATTTCTTTTATCACTATATAAATTATTAGCTACTTGTAATTATTGATTTTATAATAATAAAAAATTGGAAGAAATATATATTCAAAAATAAAGCATTGTTTAAATTCTAGTATATCCATTCAATGAATTAGACTTATGTTTATACTATTTTTAGAGCTATATATTTACATGATAAAATGTTTACATATTTTAGTAAGTGATGGGGTAGTAGGAAGCAGATTACAAGTTCATTAAAATATGTGTCATATAAACCTGGCTGGTAGCACAGTGGATAAGGCGCTGGCCTGCGAACCCAAAGGTCGCAGGTTCGATTCCCCAACCAGGGCACATAACCAGGTTGCAAACCAGGTCTCCAGTCAGGTCTGTGGCTGGAGGCAGGTGAAACACAATCATACATTGATGTCTCTCTCTCTCTCTGCCTCTCTCCCTTCCCCTCTTTCTAAAAATAATGAAATAAAATCTTTAGGAAAAAAAATGTGTCATATGGAAACACACTTTAATGTAAAAACACCCCTTCTTTCATTTTTCCCTTTTGTATGTATATTCTGTCTTTTAAAAGTAGCCAAGAGCTTTAAAAATTATCTTAATTAAAATCTAATCAAAATCATTTTCTTTAGTAAATTGTCCTTTTATATTAGTTAAATATAATTAAAATACTGACTTGGTCATATCGTCAAATCTAATTGAGTTCTTCAAAGACATATGATGTTGGATCTAGTTCTCAAAGAGAATTTTTCATTTAAGATTGCCCAGATTTCATGTTTAAAAAGATGATGAACAAGTGAAGTTCCTTAAGAAAGCTTTACTCTAAAGACAGACCCTATTAAACTTTCTGAGAATCTGGGCATTATACATCATTTGAATTTTTTTTTTTTTAAAGATTCTATCCATTATCTTTAGAGAGAGGGGAATGGAGAGAGAAAGAGAGGGAGAGACACATTAACGTATGGTTGCCTTTCACCTGCCTCCAGCTACGACGGACCTGGCTGGAGACCTGGCTTGCAACCTGGTTATGTGCCCTGGCTGGGAATCGAACTGGCAACCTTTGGGTTCGCAGGCTGATGCTTGAGGTGAATCTTTTTATGACCAAATTTCACTGGATGTTTTGCCCCAATATTTAATGCTAATGATGAAAAAGAATGGGCTGACCGAGACTAAGAAGGTTGTGATCAGTGAAAGGGTCCTGTTGACTGTTTTCTTTTTCTGGAAGAGACAAAGAGGTCATCATGAAAGCACTGGCCAACACTTGTCCCAACTTCTTGCTCTCCTGTCCTTTAGGTGCCGCTTGCTAAGGATCTAGCAATGGCTCCTATTGCTTCACATTCTCAGGGTTCAGAATCTGAGGGTCTAATGTGCCTCCTACCCTGTCTTGGTCTTAACATTCCCATGTTTTTCATCAGATTCTCAGTAGAGTGAAGTCTCAGACTCCCCATGATTATACTTAACATGGTGTCTTTCTTCAAATAGCCATGATTTTGCTGAGTGGTGTCACCATCTTCTTGACTTTTATCCAAGCAAATTTCCCCAATTTTTCAAGGCTTATCCCAGATCACTTCTCCTCTAGAAAGCCTTCTTTGGTACCTCTAGCCTACACCAGAGTAAGTGGCTAGTAGTCACTGAATTCTCCTCAGTTTTATCAAATAAGCCTATCCACATTTTAAACATTCTTATCTAAAATATAAATAGCAACTACATTTTTATAATAAATAAGCATAAGAAATGCCCCTGTGTAACCTCACAGATTCCAAATTCATGCTTCAACACAATTGTAAGTTTTTACAAGTTTTCTTACTTCCGGACCAGGCTTTGGCTGGGTGTTGAAAAGAAAAATGAAAGCTTTGTGAACTTTAAAATCATTCATAAGTGTTCTTTTACATTAGCTCTGACTTTACAATTCTGTGAATTGGGTATTTTAATATGCCAGTAAGTTATAACATGCAGGAAGTTACTTCCTCACAGATTGAATGGAGGTTTTCATGGATCTGCAAGATAAGACAGGAAAGGGAAAGAAGTCCAGGGAGGCAACACTGTAGCACCAACTCAGGGCACTAGCTTTGCCATCAACAAGTTTTCCAGCTCCAGATCTTACTTTGGGCAAACCGCCTAGCCTCTTTAAGTATATATCCTTTTATTATGAAATGGGGAGACTATCAACAGTAAAGGATAAGTATAAAGTACAAAAAATAAGCGTGAGGCTCTTGGTACATAGCAATAGCTTCCTTTCCCAGGATTATGCTTTCCACTATGAGGAGTAGAAATTTATATTTTGCCCTGGCTGGTAGCACAGTGGATAAGGTGCCGGCCTGCGAACCCAAAGGTCGCAGGTTCGATTCCCCAGCCAGGGCAGATAACAAGGTTGCAAACCAAGTCTCCAGTCAGGTCTGTGGCTGGAGGCAGGTGAAAAGCAACCATACATTGATGTCTCTCTCCCTCTCTGCCTCTCTCCCTTCCCCTCCTTCTAAAAATAATGAAATAAAATCTTTAAAAAAAAATTTATATTCTGCAAATTGGAATAATTTTTTTTTTTTTTTTTTTTTGTTTCTCTGTTTCATGGAACATCTTTAAAGATGCCTTAAAAGTCCAGGAATTATAGAGATGGGACAGGTTTTTAAGGGAAACACTGGTTAGTATGCAATTTTATCTCACAACAGAGAAAACATCTGAAGTGTTCTCTGAAACTATTGTAATGAACCACCCTCCTAAAGCAGAAAGGAGTCTTTTTGGTCAGTGCCAGGGTAGGTCAAAGTAGTGGCCACTCATCATAAAGGAATCAATGTGTATAGAATTGATTTAAACCTAGACTTACAGCTTTTATTTGTGCTAGACCCAGTTTAACTAATAGAATTATTTTAAGATGAGGCAAAAAGAATATATCTGGATGTACAAAAAGAAAATCTACCAAGTTGATAATTGGCTTCTTGAATCATGGTTTGAAGTATAGATCATGACACCTGAGTTGTGTTACTTTACTTAGAATATTTCAGAGAAATTTTTTCTGTGTCAGCCCAGATAAGGGCGTTCTTACCTGGATACTAGTGACATGCCTTCGAGTCCTGGCAATGGTGGGTCTGAGGCTCCTGAGAGATATTTTTGTTACGGTGAAATAAGCATGAATTAGAAGCAATTTCCACTTAGGTGCAAATACTTACTTCACTGTTTCTGGCTGGGTGTTTAGACAGTTCAATTTCTCTGTTTCAGTTTTCTATTACATTTTCTAGTCTTTGAAATGAAGGGGGTGACAGCTACATTAGAGGTGCTTCATATATTAAATAAACTGTTTATGAATGTGTGTGTGTACAGAAGGTCAAACGTTAGGATGCCTGGCCTCTGAAATAGGCATTGTATTCCCTTCCTTACTGACCCCTCCCCTTGGTTCTTTGCCCTCTTCCACAGAACACAGACACAGTGCTATTTCCATATTACTTTAGCGACTCCACATTCTTTTTCCTAGCTGTATAAATAAACAGAACTTTAGACATAGATGCAATTGAAGAGACCTGCTGATTGTGTAAAAATCCGCTCAGGAGAGCTTGCCTGATTGGAGCCAAAGACAAGAGCCTAATCAAGTGGGGTAGTCCAGTCTTTCCTCTTGTATACAGAGATCACTAGGCAATGAAGCACTGGGGAAGGCTTGGGGTTTCTCCTCTTCCTTGATTTGTAATCCAAGCCAAACGATCATCACTTATTTCTTCCACTTTTGGCTGTAACTGTAAAGAAGGTAAGCCCTGTATGAACCAAAGACAAATGTGGTTCCTAAACACTGGAGTTGTCAGTCACCTTGGTCCCATCTCTGGAATGTACTTACCCATTAGAGTGCTGTCCCAAGAGCTTTAGGCTTTGTTTCATACAGTGGTGGTTGCCTTTTGTCAGCATGCTTGGATGAATTTAGTTCACAGTCAAGGGAGAAGCCATGGCCCTAATCTCATCACTATTTTCTCCTTTGTCTGCTACCTTTTTATCCAGATGCTGAAAATAGCCAGTTATTTCCCAAGGGTTGTATGGAGAAACCTGGGTCCTTCCTCTGCATCTTCAGTTACTACCCTTGGGAGCAGCCTTCACTCCTTATCCCACTTCACCTCCCAGGACTAGATTCTAGCCTTTTATTTCTATTCTCCTCCTGGGGCTCTTGGCTGGCCCCAGGTCTCTGATTTCTTTGTAGGCCTGAAGCTTTCAAAGACTTGAAGAGGGACATTGGGAAAGTTCACAAGAATGGGCGAGGGGAAAAACATCCCCCCGTACTGGTATAACCAATATGAAAACTTTTATTTGTTTATTTTTGTTAATTATTGCATAGACTATTTAAAAAACTATTAATATAAAATCTAGGCTATACAAATAAAGAAGAAATAACTTAAATACAAACTTTATCAATATTGTAATTTTTCACTCTGCTTCTAGTTTTTTATCTTGTATTTACTTAAAAATAATTATAATCATAAGTTACAATAGTGTATGTGTCCACATCTGTGGTTACTTTAACCTATATTTCCCAGAGTAGTGGCAAGTCTAGTTTTGGTCTTCCCACTATAGAAAGCAGCACAGATTTGTCAATTTCCTTGTTTCTGCTGAACATTAGGATAGGACTCCAGGGCAAATGATCAACTACTGTACAGGTCTCATTAACTCTACTGTCAAATTTCTTTCTGAAAGTGTTTGTCCAGCTGTGTTTAACCCAGCATTAAATGAGCTCATTTGTTAACTTGCCCTGTAATAATTGTTAAAATATTCACTATGTAGATGAGCAAAACAAAATATTGTTTTCATTCCTTTGATTTCTACAGAGTACGAACATGTCAATATTTAAATAATTTGTGTCCAATGTATTTATTTTGAACAATTTATTTTCCCACTTTTTCCTTTTTACCATATACTTAATATTCTTAAAGTAGAAAGAACAATTTCAGACAATATGACAAGGATTTACTGTTTTCTATAAAAAGTTCTGCCATATAAAAAAGGAGGTACTTTTATAATCACTGTTAGTAATTCATAATACACCATCTTGATTTGTGAGAAACCACAATGACATTTCTAATTATTTGCGTATTGTTTTCTCTATTCTGTATGCTTATTGCCAGGCCTTGAAATATTTTATTTCAATTTCCTCACTAGCCTTATTGGCCCTGTCTGTCTTTCTTATCATTCTCTCTCTACTACTCAGGCCCCACTTTGAATCTACAAAATTGATTTTTCACTTTCTAAATGTTAACAAAATGCTTTTTTGCTTGCCTTTCCTATCCAGCTCTAGGTTTCATTTTCTAACCATTTCTGGGAAATAGGTTTTAACACCCATTAAGATCCCCAAGTAATTCTAGGAGATTTATTGCTCTCTCCCTGGTGCAGACTCAAGTTAAAGAATTGTTAAAAGTCTTAGGTAAAACTGGAGGGATGTAGAGATTTAGATGTAGAATAGAGAAGTTAAATCTGAGTTTAAAGTTACCCTGCCTACCACGGGGTTCATATGAGCTACAATTAGCATATAACATTATGTAAGTTTAAGGTATCCTATGTGATAATTTGATACATATATGTATTGTCAAATGATTACCACAAGGTTAGTTAACACATCTATCACCTCACATTTGTCTTTCTTTTTGTGGTAGGAACTTTTAAGATCTACTCTCAGCATCATTTGAGTATATAATACAGTATTGTTAACTACAGTCACCATGCTGTACATTACATTCCCAGAACTTACTCATCATATAACTGGAAGTTTGTATCCTTTGACAAACATCTCATTTTCTCCAAAGCCCAACCCCTGGCAACTACCACTCTTCTGTTTCTATGACTTCAACTTTTTCAATTACATATATAAGTGAGAGCATGCAGTATTTACCTTTCTCTGTCTAATTTCACTTAGCATAAAGTCCTCAAGGTCTATCCATGTTGTCACTATTGGCAGGATTTTTTTAATGACTGAATTACGTATATAACATTTCCTATGTCTAGTCATCAGTTGAAGGGCATGCAGTTTGCCAGATCTTCCACTGGAATCTCATCCCTGGGCCAGAGTGCCCTCTCTGGGAAAGGGTTAGAATGAACCTGGATCGTGTTTCTGACTTATCTCTGTTTTCAAGGCTATTATACCTGATTTATTTAACATACATTTAAGATATTAACCTATGGGGACAGTTTAATGTTCTTCTGCACATCTCATATATTTATACACACACACACACACACACACACACACACACACACACACATATATATATATATATATATATATATATATATATATATATATACCTCTCCATCAGTTTAAAAAGGTTCTTTTTTTTTTTTTTTTCTGGAGGTGTTGATTTGTTTGTTTTTGTATTTTTAACTACCACTTTACATTCAATATCATTCCATACCACTTTCATATGTACAACAAAGGGGCCAGAAAACCATGCACAGAGTGGTACCCCCTTGTCCCAAGCACCCACTTGGCCCCATACCTAGTTATCTTGACATTATTGACTATATTCCGCACATTGCAAACCATAGCTCTGTGGCTATTCTGCAATTACCCATTTGTACAGCTTAATCCTTCTACCTTTCTATTCCCCTTCACATTTTCACCCCCAATATCCCCTCCCTACTGGAAGCCATTAGTTTCTTCTCTATATCTATGGGTCTGTTTCTATTTTGCTTGTTTGTTTATTTTGTTCATGAGAGCCCATAAAATCAAATTATTAAAGTGAGAGGCCATACTACACAAACCTTTAACAATATAACTTAGTTCAAATGCATCGATTTATTGAATATGTATACTTTTTAATATCACCAAAGGCATCCAGATACCAAAAAAACTAGTTCACCTGTTACACTCTTAAGTTTAAAGGCAGGGCTCAGTTAGCAGAGATGATTACTGAGCCAAGTTTCAAAAGTTATATATGTATGGCATGGCATTCCTGCTTTGCTTGGCTGGGAGTAGAACATGTGCACAGGTGTAAAAGCAAGAAATGACCGTGTATCTATGAGGGGGGATACTCCAAAACAGGGCTTATTTTCTGGTGGGTGGGCCCCTTGTAATATAGCACAGGTGGCAAACACAAGGCCCTGTGGCAGAATCTGGCCCTTCACCTTGTTTTATCTGGCTCAACACCTTTGGCCTAGCACCTTGTTTCTACCCAGCCTGTTTAACTGTTAGGGGTAGTTACATTTATACAGTCCTAAAGTGACATTCGGCCCTTTGAAGGCAATTGCAAAGCTGATGTGGCCTCCTGGTGAAAATGAGTTTGACATCCCTATATAGGCTTCCCCACCTAGGTGAGTGTTTTAGAAACCCATCTGTATCAGTGGAGCAGCTGGCATTGTTGTGAGAGGCTGTTTGGTTTCAATGAAATTTTTGGAAGACTCTTTCAATGCATTTGCCTTTTTCATGATGGGTGATTTACAAGCACACCTTTCTACATGGTGCTGAGTATTCAGCAGTTTTTGACCCAAATAGGCATGACCCCTGTGTCCCACCCTCTCTGTTTACCAGATCTCACCCTGAGTGACTTTTTTTTGTTTCCCTGTATGAAAAATGTCCTTAAAGGGAAACGTTTTGCTGATGTGAAAGAGATGAAACAAACAAACAAAAAATGGTAGAAGCATTGAAAGGCATCAAAATCAACAAGTTCAAAAACTATTCTGAGCAGTGGAAAAAGTCTTGATAGGTATATTGCATCAAATGGAGGGAACTTTGAAGGTGACTGAAGTTTAAATATGTAAGAATAAATATACAATTAAAAAATAAATTAGCTTTTTAAAAAAAGTTCCCCCTTGTATCACAGCAACTATAAGCACTTTTACATAGACTGTAAAGCTTAAGGTTGGGGAGTAGGTAAAATTTCTAGAAGTTCCCAGCTTCTCCTGACGTGCCAGAAAAGTAAGATCTTCTTTAAAAAGTATAAGGGTGAGCATGAAAATGAGACCCTTTCTGTACTGATTCTACTGCATTAGCCCCTGCCTTGACCAAACTGGCCCTTGTCTGAGGGAGACACTTAAGAAGTCTCCTGGGTTTATGAGAGCTAACCCCTCCCAAAGATGCTGAAACAACAGTCATGGTAATAACAATGATGTTTATTAAGAACCTAATAAATATGTTTGTTTTCTTACTAACCCTTTTATATACTGTATCTCAATGAACAAAAACTCAACTATAAAAACTACCCTGAGACTGGTATTATTCCCACTTATTGAAGAAATCAAGATAAACTAACGTCTTTAGGGTTATACAGTGGGTATGTAACTGAGCTGGCTTGCAAGCTCAAGTGTTGGTGCTTCAAAGGCCATATTTTGACACATGTCATAAAATGTGCTTCCTCACCAACCCATGAACATCTCATCAAGATATAACAAGAGAATCTGCTTTCTTAGTTTGGCTTCTCATCTTTCTGTGGAATGGAATGTTAAGTTGGGCAGGTTAGGTTAAGATGTAACTGAGATGCTGCCCTACTCCATCCAATTCTCAATGTCCTTCCCTCACCATGTAAATCAAAGTGGTGGAAAAGTCTATAGTGTCTAGTTTTTAGAGAGTAATCATTAGTTTGTTTTAAAGTTAGTTCAAGAGTTTACCATCACCTTCAAATGCTGTAAGGCCATCAAATTTCATTAGAGATTTATTGCTAGGCTGAATTCTAGTATCAAGGATGTTCTTTATCTTTCCTCTAGAAAAGCCTTTCTGATTTCTACTTGATGTCCTTAGAGTAGCTTCACACTCCAGGGAGGCCAAACAATGAGCAAGAGCAGGACTTGGACCCAAGGGATCCAGAATCAGTTGGAAGGTATGTGTTTCTCCTTAGATCTCTCTGGACCAGCCCTGACATGGCAGGGATAGCTGTGCCTAAATTTAGATTCTGTGTCTGTCCTTCTGGGACAAATCCTGGTATTTCTTTCTGCACTGAGGGAAATGAGAAGGTTATTAATCCAGGCAGAATTCCCACAAGCTCTGAATAGAATGCTTATAAGTGCAGGACCTCAGAGGCATTTGCAGAGCCCCAGGCTCTTGCTCTCTGACACTACCCAGCCCAGGTAAGAGCATCACATAAAGGGGCACTTAGGAAAGAAAAAGGGATCATTATCATTAAGAAGAGTCCCCAGTCTACAAAGATGAACAAAGGACATTTAGGTATTCCACTTTAGGTTGTGCTCTTGTACAAGTCTCCAAGATAAGACTCAAAGAAAAGGAATTCTCTCAAAAGAGGACTTAAAAAGGGTGGAGTCCACAGCTGGCAGACACAAGGAGGCTAAAGCAGCCAGTAGTCCATTAATACCAATACAAGTTCTCCAAAGCATCTCCAGATGTTTTATTTTGTTTGTTTTTTAGTTTCTATACCATTTTAATAATAGGTACTTTAATTTTTAAAGATTTGTTATTGTTATTCTATGACAGTTACCCCAAGATTTTTCCCTTTGCTCTCCTCCAGTTGCTTTAAATAGGCCCAGAATTTTATTCTCATTCAAAATAGGTAGGCACTGTGCTAGCAAGGCATCACACTGGAGAGCAAGCTAGGCATGCTTTCTGTTCTTGTGGAACTTGCATTCTGTTTGGGAAAACAGGCCTTTAAACAGGCAATTCAGAGCACTAGGTCTGCAGTACAAAGACAGGCATCAAGCACATGCTAAGGGCTGGAGTAGGCTATTTTAAGGTAATATCTAAATTGGGGCAAGGTGGATTTGTAAGGATTAGCCAGGTGAAAGAGAGGAGAATATTCTAACATCAGGACATAGTTAATTCTCAGAGGCAAAAGACGATCATGCGGTTGGGAAATGGACAAAATTCAGCCTTGTTGGGAAGCAGGGTGCAGGGTGAGGAATGATAAAAGCTGTGGCTGATGTTGGCAAATGTTTTTGGGTGGAGCTCAAGTGGGAGATTGGCCTTAAGTGATTCCTTTAAGCCTCACAGAACCCCCTGAACAGAGGATGCAACCTTCTTCTGTTGCATTTAAAGTGTGAGCGCTGCATCTGACTAGGCGGGCATATGTTAGCATGTGCTAGGATCTTAGGGAAAGAATGGGGACCACCAATGATCTGCTACCCTCATCTAGCAGATGAAATGCATCTTTCCAGTTGCGGGTGCCCTTTTCAGTTTCATGATGTGTTCCAGGAAGTAGATAGGAAGAGGAAGAGATGAAATGAAGAGGAAATATCCACCAGGAAGGTAGCCCTATGTGTTGTTAAATATGGGAAAGGAAAGTAAGAGATAAAGATAAATATAAAATCCACATTCTCTAGGGCTTAAGGCCAGTTTAGAGGATTGAAGATATTTAATTTGAATCTAATAATGCCTGTGATGTTGTAGAGGCCTAAAGACTGCTTCCTCTCAAGAGAAGTCACATGCCCATAAATCACTAAGTATACATTTATCCCCATATTTAATTTTGGTTGAGAGATCCTTCTGTAACATGGCTTTTATGTTCAAACCTGGAAGGGAACCACTGCCCCAGGGTGACAGGACTCAAATGGCATCAGCAGGGGAGACAGACTGTTAAAAGTTCCTTCACTAACAGGAGAAGAGTAACATGGGGACAAGCATGGGAACAGAAGACAAATTCACTTTGCGTGTCTTGCTGATTTTTCCATTTCAAGAACTCCTGTTTTCCTGAAGTAAATTAACATTCTCCACATGATTATATCTTTGCTTTGTATAACATCAAGTTATAAAAGCCAGTTAATTACAGGTAAGGGTGAAGTAGACAAGTTCCCTTTTTATTGTAAATGTAGAAAACATGGTAAGGATCATTTAGCTCTTACCACTAAGAGATTATAGCTTTGTTGCTTTTAGAACTTGTTGTAAAGTTGTCAACTTTTGTATTATGCATTCTGCTGAAACAGTAGACAGCTTTTCAAGAGACAATCCTGGCTAAAGATTGTAAGCTATTGGGATCTGCTCTGATATATCCATCAGAGATCAAGTGGCATGGTCAAGGGGGGCCAATTGGAGGGATGTTCTGCAGAGGACTGAGCAGGGTCAAGGAAACTGACAAGGAGTGGTGGAATACCAGCAATGACAACAGTGAAGACCATTACCTAACTCAGGCCTGCTCAGGTAAGGGAAGATGTGGTTGTCAAAACACACAGCATTGTCAAATGTGTCTGGCAGGAAGGGAACTGAGAACTAAATCCCCCATCTCTGGTCTCATTCTCTGTCTCCCACTGGTGCCTCACATTGACTAGGCTGACCTAGAAGCCAGAGGAGAAGAAAGTCTGGGTAATGGAACTCATAAACATCAGCTTCTGGGGACACAGAACAAAGGTCTAGTGGGACAAGTGGAGAATAACCAGTGCATAGGGTAAGGAAACAGAGGGAAGTCCCTTGCCTCATCTCACTGGGTCACTTCAGTCACAGGCTGGCTCCTGTGCACTGCTTACTCCCCATTCCCAATGACAGCCTTTTTGTCTTTCCTTTAAAAAACTTTCAACACTTTTTCTCTTTTTAATTTTTTAAAATTTATTATTTCCAGAGAGAGGGGAAGGGAGAGAGGCAGAGAGGGAGTGAGACATCAATGTATGGTTGCCTTTTACCTGCGTCCAGCTGCGGACCTGGCTGGAGACCTGGCTTGCGACCTGATTATGTGCCCTGGCTGGGAATCAAACCAGAGACCTTTGGGTTCACAGGCCGGCATCTTATCCACTATGCCACCAGCCAGGGCTCTTTTTTAAAAAGTAAATTTATCACGGTGAAATTGGTTAATAAGATTATATAGGTTTCAAATGTACATTTCTATTGTACATGATCTATACAGTATATCGCATTGTGTGTCCACCACCCAAAGTTAAATCATCTTCTGTCACTGTATATTTGACTGTCTTTACCTTTAATACCCTCTACCCTCCTTTCATCTGGTAATGACTTGCTGTCATCTGTGTCTATGCGTTTTTGTTTGTTTTTCTTATTTGTTCAGTTGTTGCTTTTAGTTTTGTATCACACATATGAGTGAAAGCATATGGTTATTAACTTTTTCTATTTTGTTTAGCATGATATTCTTAAGGTTCATCTATATTGTTGCAAATGGCAGTATTGTACCTTTTCTTATGGCTGAGCAATATTCCATTTTACTGCTACTGCCAATACTCTCTTTATTTCCATGTGCAGTGATTAATAAGAACCTTGGGATGGAAGAATCTCAGCTTATGGAGAGGAATTTTATGGAATAAAGTCATCATAAAGGGCTCACATAATTGTTATCTTCCAGCATCATAGCTCACTCAGTGATAGACATTCCAGAGTTCTTTGAAGTTTATTGAATGTATTTTTGGTTTTACATATTATTCTAAAGATAGCTAATGCTTGGTGTTACTGTGTTAGGTTAAATAAGAATGTATTCTATTTATTCTTGATTTCTCTAGGTCACAACAGTTTAACTTTGTTGTGAAATGAAGTCAGTTTCATTTAACTAATGAGATACAGTAAACTTGCCTAAGCTCCTGTTGCCCAGATCTGAAACCAAATCTGGAGAATTCTAAAGACCAAACAATTGACTACTCTACTACATTCAATCCAACCAGGCTCAAAACAAGTATTCTTCCCTTCATTGACATGCATATATATATATATATATATATATATATACATCTAGGGAACATATTCTAGTGTCTTTTAGTCTCTGACATGTTAAATAAACATTGACTGCTATTTATATATTTCAGTATCAATGTGTCTATTCTTTTAAGCTGTCCTCACTTTGATACCTTCAAATATGATTATGATAGATACCTCATAGTTCTCCTAAAGAGTTAAATGACTAAATAGGTACCTGTCTGCCTTAGTCATTTCATTCATTGATGTAAGAACATTACTCCTTAAGAACCATATTGCAAAAAGGATACTCAGACATTTCACTTAAATATGTATTTAGCTTGTACTTGGTAAATTTGTGGTTATTATAACAATAATAACATGATGCACTGTAACATATCATAATTTCTTCTGAAAAAAGTTTATAGCATCTAATTGATGATCCTATTCTTTATTATAGGACTTAAGAATACTCCTATCTTCTATTTCTAGAAAAAAATCTACTGCATTTTTGGGCACAAGTGAAAAGGTTCATTTATGAATAGCTATGCTCACTTTTCATAATGTCTGCTCAGTACCCAGCTCCTTCCATCTCACTGGCATCCCAGGGCTGGAGTCCCTGCACATCTGGCTCTCTATCCCCTTTAGCTCTATGTACCTGGTGGCAGTGGTGGGGAATATTACCATCCTGGCTGTGGTAAAGGTGGAACGTAGCCTTCACCAGCCCATGTACTTCTTCCTGTGCATGTTGGCTTTCATTGACCTGGTTCTGTCCACTTCCACCATGCCCAAACTGCTGGGAATCTTCTGGTTTGGTGCTGGTGACATTAGCCTGGATGCCTGCTTGGCCCAAATGTTTCTCATCCACTGCTTTGCCACAATTGAGTCAGGCATCTTCCTTGCCATGGCCTTTGACCGCTATGTAGCCATCTGTAACCCACTGCATCATACTGCAGTGCTCACTCATGCTATGGTGGGACGTTTGGGGCTGGCTGCTCTTGTCCGGGGTATACTCTACATTGGACCTCTGCCTCTGATGATCCGCTTGCGGCTGCCCCTTTACAAAGCCCGTGTCATCTTTCACTCCTACTGTGAGCACATGGCTGTGGTCACCTTGACATGTGGTGACAGCAGGGTCAGTAATGTTTATGGGCTGAGCATTGGCTTTCTGGTGCTGATCTTGGACTCAATGGCTATTGCTGCCTCCTATGTGATGATTTTCAAGGCTGTAATGGGGCTGGCCACCCCTGAGGCCAGACTTAAAACCCTGGGGACATGTGGTTCTCACATCTGTGCAATTCTGATCTTTTATGTTCCCATTGCCGTTTCCTCCCTCATTCATCGATTTGGGCACCAGGTGCCTCCTCCAATCCACACTCTGTTGGCCAACTTCTACCTCCTCATTCCTCCAATCCTCAATCCCATCGTCTATGCGGCCCGCACCAAGCAGATCCGAGAGCGGCTTCTCCAAGTTCTGAGGCTAGAAACTAAAATCAAATGACTTGTTCCTTCTCTCTCAAATAAGCACATGGAGCATGTGTTTAAATATGGTGGGCAGCCTCACAAATGGAAACTTCAAGAAGTTGAAGATGTTAGGCCTAGTGATCTCCAGCTTTAGTAATTACAAAGGAATGTTGGAGAGACCGTCTAATTCTAAACTTTAAGAGTAAAAAATGTTTGTTTAATGACTATAGAATACTTGATCTGTAGAAGGTAAAAATGACAGGACCAGTAACAGAAATAGCAATTATTGTCTATTCAGCCATCACATGTCATGTAATTCTTACAAACATGCTGACATCTTATGAGGTAGGTTGTATTGTTAACATTTTACACATGAGGAAATAGGGCAGGATATTCTTGCTTTATGAACTGCATCCGAAGTTCAGGTTGCCTAGCTCAAGTGTTTTGATTGGAATTTATAATATATGATGGTGTTATATAATACTTTCTCTCTGTTTTCTGTGTGTGCTTTCATATAAGTCCTAAAAATCTGGGATCATTTCATTCAAGTGGCCTTCGCTACAAGAAAAGCATTTTCTGATTTAAGCTTTTAACAACTGAGTTGCTGCTAAAACTGCTTGTACTAATAAAGCATGGAGTGTTCTTAAAAAAAAAAAAAAAAAAGGACATACTTGCGTGCCTGGTTCATAAAGGCAATATGACTCATGAAAGAGATTGTGGCCTGGAAAAAAATAATCAGTTCAATGAAGGAAATGAGACAAAGTGACCATGTCTCAATACTGCCCTTGTTGCATTTTCTCTGCAGGCCTCTGCCCATGCCATGGCTCAAGGCTCATGGGGGCTTCACTGAAAGAAGCACCTTCTCCTTCCCACGGAAATCCTCCTTAACCCCTGGACCCGTCTGTGGGATCCCTGATCATAATATGCTTTTTTTTTTTTTTTTAAATGGATCACAAAGTAAGATAAAGTTATGAGTTCTAGCATTTTTGGGAACATTGGCTTTACCCTCCAGGTAGAAAATGGATAACATACATAAACCATTTAGTTACTTAGCTGCTACTGGTTGAAAATTACTAATGTGATCTCAACCATACCGAAAGGGCAGGAATTACTCTTCTCCAATTTCAAATGAAATTGATGTTCCCAGAAGTGATAAAAGATTTGCTCAAGGTCACTCAGTTTATAAGAGGTAAAGATAAAAAATTAAGCCTTTAAAAAAAGCTCTAAAGCTTCTAGTTCTTCCCTGGTCTTCATTTTTTTTGACTGTGAAAGAACTGAAAGGCCTTTGCCCCAAGGTCTGAATGGCTGTGCATTTAACATTTCCAATGAGCAAACATTAGCTGTACTTCGACTCCCAGAACTGAGTGCACAGATAAACAAAGCAGTCTCCTTTCAGAGTTCTCTTCTCAGAGGGAAAAAGAAGGGTAGATAGAACTGGGTTCAATTCAAGTCTGGTTACAAACTCCATACACATCAAACTAAACAGGCAGGAAATGTTGAGGTTACTAAGTTTCAGGTAAACGAGGAACTCTAATTGGACATGGTATAAAAAGGAAGGTAGTCAAATGCAAAAGAAAGACTACTGCACAACAACTATGAAAGTGACTCCTGGTTTTGCTTTTGCTGTTCCAATTACTTGCCCCTCCCCTGCACTGGGCTATCTAGAATATGTGATCACTTAGTATTTCAATTATATCACATTTCATCTAACACTTGTAACTTCTATCTCATGACTCCATCATGGTATGTAGCTTTCCTGAACATTATGTTTGAGTTTGGAGGAGTCAAGTGTTCCTTCTACCTATGAATGAAAAATAAAATAATAAGCTAAGTCCTATTTCACTCATGCCCACTGGAGTTGGGAATGTGGGGAAGACATTTAGAGTTAGTGACAGGTTTAGAGTAAGGGCCAAATATATGCTCACTGGTTCTTATTTCTGACAATGCAAATAAACCTAGAGGCCATTATTCTAAGTGAAACAGGAGAGTCACAGAAGGACAAATACTTCATGGTTCCGCTTATATAAAGTATCTAAAATAGTCAAACTCCTAGGTGCAGAGAATGGAATAGTGGTTGCCAAGGACTGAGATGAGGGAGAAATAGAGACTTGGTGCTGAAATGGATATTAAGTTTCAGGTATGCGAGATAAAAATGTTCTGGGGATTTGCTATATAATATAGTACTCATAGATAGTAAAGTACCATGCGCTTTAAAATGTGTTAAGGGGATGGTACTCATGGTAAGTGTTTTTACTGTACATGTACACTCCCTCCCCCCACGTAAAAAAATATAAGGAAATTTTTGGAGGTGATGAATATGTTTAGTATCTTAAGTGTGGTGAAGGTATCACACATGTATGCATATGTCCAAACTGACCAAAATGTATACATTAAGTATGTGCTAACTTTGTATATCAATTATACCTCAGTAAACCTTAAAAGATTTAGGTTTAATGGTTTAAAATAAACATTTATTATGTCACAGCTTCTGTGGTAAAAAATCTGGACAGAGCTGAACTGCATGGCTCTGACTCAGGGTCCTTCACAAGCTGGCAGTCAAGGTGTTGTCTAGGGCTGTAGTCATCTCAAGGCTCAACTGAGGGGTGATCTGCCTCCAAGCTTACTCACACAGCTGGTGCAGTCTCAGGTCCTCCCCGAATCTTCACAGAAACACCAGTTTCTTGCCACATGAGCATCTCTGTAGGGCTTCTAACAACATGGAAATCTGACTTGATTCACCAACAGTGAGGGTTCTGAGGAGGAGAAAGTGAGAGAAAAGGAGAAAGGTGGAAATCACTTTCTGTGGCCTTCTGAATGCTTTTGTCACACTCTGTTAGACAGAAGTCACTAGGTCCTTCTGACCCTCAAGGAGAAATAACTACATGGAGCAGGTACACCAGAAGGTGGGATCACTTGGGGTCATTTTAGAGACTGCCTAATACACATCCTGCTTAAACCCTAAATTCTATGATCAGATCTAGAACCAGCCTGAGTTGGTGAAGACACACAACCAGTATTAGTTAACATCTTAGTTAGCTTGTCCTACCCCTAAAAAGTACCTTTTAATGTAGAAAAAGAAAAAAAGGGAAGTATGTGTCACAGCATGATGAAGACTCTTTCCTACTTGCTTACACCTAAGGACAGCTTAGACAACCATCTTCTAGGTCCTCATTTCCAGCTTGTCAGCTCGTAATGACAGTTGAGTCTACTTTCTAGGGCTATTCCTGCTATCAACTGTCTTAAGTCCCAGAAACAGACTTTGAGATTTTCACATTCAGAAAGTTTAGCATGGACTTTACCCAAGAAAAACATCCAAACAGGTGTGAAAGAATAGGTATTAAGAATTGTGCAGAGAAAGAAGGTGAATTACAAGGAAGTTTCATCAGAATTCTCAGCTGATAAGTCCTATGGGGAATTCTAGAGCTGAGCTGATTCTGGACATTTGTCCTGAGTTGGGCAAAGGCAACAAGCCTTTCTACACAGAGTCTGGTAGTCACTGGATGCAGTCATTGCATTAGGAGGATGCATAACTTAGGATGAGACAGCATTCTTTGGCTGAAGGCAATTCCTAGAAAGGAAAGAAGCTGTGAGTTCTCACTGGACGAAACTCTCAGTGGCTGACTGATGGGGTCTGTCTGGTGGTGCTACCTAGTTTTCTACTAGGGAACATTCACAACTGATTAGTCCTCGGAGGATACTTGAGAATGGGTGAAGGAAATACAGCTTCAGACTTTTTGTGTTTGGAGGATGGACTCATTATTGTTTCATTTAAGTTTAAGTTTTATTTTGAGTTACAATCAGGATTTTGAAGCACAACCCACACCCCTATGTTCATTGCAGCATTATTAATAATAATCAAGATGTGGAAACAACTGAAAAGTCCATTAGCAGATGACTTCTTATCCTGTGCTTATTATTCATACTTCTTGGTTAAGAAATGAAACAGCCCTGGCTGGTAGCACAGTAGATAAAGTGCCAGCCTGTGAACCCAAAGGTTGCTGGTTCAATTCCCCAGCCAGGGCACATAACCAGGTTGCAAGCCAGGTCTCCATCCAGGTCCATGGCTGGAGGCAAGTGAAAGGCAACCATACATTGATGTTTCTCTCCCTCTCTGCCTCTCTCCCTTCCCCTCTCTCTGGAAATAATAAATACGACCTTAAAAAAAAAAAAAAAAAAAAAAAAAAAAAAAAAAAAAAAAAAAAAAAAAAAAAAAAAAAAAAAAAAAAAAAAAAAAAAAAAAAAAAAAAAAAAAAAAAAAAAAAAAAGGAAATGAAACAGAGGTAATAGAAGCCATAATTTAAAAATGTAATTAACATTAAGAATAAAGATGTAAATATAGATGAATGAAAGACGATGTAAACAGACATTATAACAAGAATACATTCACTTCCCAATTGTTTTTGTTGCTTTTCACTCAAACATGAAATAAATATGAGAAACAAATTTGGAAAGTAAAATTAAATGCTCACTTAAATTGTTTGTATTTACTAGTTAGCTTTCTTTTTTAAATTAACATTAATTTTTTAAAAAAAGATTTTATTCATTATTTTCAGAGAGAAGGGCAGGGAGGGAGGAAGAAAGAGAGTGAAGCATCAGTGTATGGTTGCCTTTCACCTGCCTCCAGCTAAGGAGACCTGGCTTGCAACCTGGTTATGTGCCCTGACTGGGAATCCAACCAGTGACCTATGGGTTCTCAGGCTGGCACCAATTCACTAAGCCACACCAGCCAGGGCTATATTAGTTAGCTTTCTAGCAATAGATAGCTTAGGCAAGGATGTATGGAGAGGGTTGAAAGAAAATATTCTCATGGCAGAAAGACAAAGACTGTATGTAATTGATGTGTCATTACCTAAATCTTAATCTCAAGAGATTTGTTAAATGATCCAATTCTAAGGGCCCTGGCTGGTGGCACAGTGGATAAGGTGCCAGCCTGCCAAAGGTCATTGGTTGGAGTCCCAGCCAGGGCAACTTAACCAGGTTGCAAGCCAGGTCTCCAGCCAGGTCCGTAGCTAGAGGCAGGTGAAAGGCTACCATACATTGATGTCTCTCTCCCTCTCTGCCTCGCTCCCTTCCCCTTTATGAAAAATAATAAATAAAATATTATAAATAAATAAATAATCCAACTCTAAGGAGAATTATTCTGCTGTATGGAAAATTTGGCTGTTTTCTATAATAAGGAGACTTTTTTTGTGTGTGTGTGTATGAAGAAGCAATGGAAATCTTGTAGATTGTTTTCATTAGGTAGGGTTGTGACTGGTTCCTCACAGCACAAAATGAATTCTTCCTTTGGAAGATATGTCAAGGTCCTAATGAAAAGTAGTTCAATCAAAAAGGCTGCGTGATTAAAACAGGATTGTGTATCAGTTCTTATTTGTATGTATGCTTATATATACAGGCAAACACTCCTACATACCTAAGTCTGACATCTGTTATTATGCCTAGGTGGCCTGCACAAATAAAGCTTTGATCTACTTATTTATAGATTTAATCTTTCTTATTACTTTCTAAAGTGTAGCAGAATCAAAGATGTTGAAAACTCTTGCTTCTGTGTAGAATACCTTTTCTCTATTATTTCTGTACACTTGAATCTTCACCCTTTTGGGAATGCTTCTCTTCCTCTTGAAACCCTTCTGCCATGGTGTGGGGTGTGGTGAGTTCAAGGACACACTCTGTTTATGAGGATCCACTCTTGCCATTAATGCCTCAGCAGACGCCAGATTGAATCCCAGGGAAAAGTGGTCCATCTGTCCCCTTTAGCACTGTCACAGTTAAGCTGCCTCATTTCATGCTGGGGCTATTTAGATATCACTCCTCTTGCCTTCTGCATTTGCCCATCCACTTTTCTTTCTTTTTTATTTATTGTTGTTCTATTACAGTTGTCTCAATTTCCCCCCATTGTTCTCCCCTGCAACCACAGTAGTCCATGTCCATGGGTCATTTATACTTGTTCCTTGACTAGACCCTTTCCCTTCTTTCCTGTGTTCTCTCCCTTCCCTCTTATGTGTGGTCACTATCAGTCTGTTTCTTGCTTCCATGCCTCTGGTTTTCTATTTTCCTCATTTGTTTTATTCATTAAGTTCCTCTTATAGGTGAGATCATATGATATTTGTCTTTTGCCACCTGGTTTACTTCACTTAGCATAACACTTTTCAGTTCCAACCATGCTATTGCAAAAAGTAGGATTTCCTTTTTTTCTTTCTGCTGCATAGCATTCAATTATGTAAGTGTACCACAGTTTTTTAATCCATTTATTTACTGATAGGCACTTAGGCTGTTTCCAGGACTTGGCTGATGTAAATAGTGCTACTGTGAACCTAGGGTTGCATAGGTTCTTTTGAATTGGCGTTTCAGGATTCTTCAGGTATAATCCTGGAAGTGTAATTGCTGGATCAAAAGGAATTTCGGTTATTAGTTTTTTGAGAAAATTACATATTGTTTTCTATGGTGGCTGCACCAGTCTACATTCCTACCAACAGTGTGCTAGGATTCCCTTTTCTCTACATCCTCACCAGCATTATTGTTTCTTAATTAGTTAACAATGGCCATTCTGACAGGTGTGATGTATCTCATTGTGGTTTTAATTTGCATTTCTCTGGTGGCAAGTGATGTTGAGCATTCTTTCTTTCATATGTCTATGGACCCTCTGTGTGTTCTCCTAGGAAAGGTGTGTCTGTTCATGTCCTTTGTCCATTTTTTAATTGTGTTGTTTGTCTTCCTGGTGATGAGTCATACGAGTTCTTTATATATTTTGGAGATCAAATTCTTGTCTGAGGTATCATTGGAAAATATGTTTTCACATAAGGTTGGTTGCCTTTTCATTTTGATGATGTTTTCTTTAGCCATGCTGAATCTTTTTAGTTTGATGTAGTCCCATTTGTTTATTCTTTCCTTTATTTCCCTTGCCCCAGAGGATATATTGGTGAAAATTCTGTTGCTTGGGATATCTGAGAGTCTACTGCCTATGTTTTCCTTCAGGACTCTTATAGTGTCATAAAGACTTATGTTTAAGTCTTTTATCCACTTTGAGTTTATTTTTGTGTATGGTATAAATTGGTGGTCTAGTTTCACTTTTTTTTTTTTTTGCATGTACCAGTCCAGTTCTCCCAACACTATTTGTTGAAGAGCCTAATTTTACTCCCTTTTATGCTCCTGCCCTCTTTGTCAAATATTAATTGACTATAGACACCTGGGTTTATTTCTGGGCTCTGTATTCTGTTCCATTGACCTATGTGTCTATTCTTATGCTAGTGCCAGACTATCCTGATTACAGTGGCCTTGTAATATAGTTCAATATCAGGTGTTGTAATCCCTCCTACTTTGTTTTTCTTTCTCAAGATTGCTGGGGCTATTTGGAGTTGTTTTTGTTTCCATATAAGTTTTTGAAATATTTGTTTTAAATCTGTGAAATATGTCATTGGTATTTTAATAGGGATTTCATTGAATCTATAGATTGCTTTGGGTAGTATGGACATTTTAATGATGTTAATTCTTCTCATCAATGAACATGGTATATGCTAACATTTATTTGTATCTTTCTTAATTTCTTTCTTCAGTGTTCTGTAATTTTTCAAGTCTTTTACCTCCTTGGTTAAGTTTTTTCCTAGGTACCTATTTTTGTTGTTGCTAAAGAAAATTGTATTTTTTCCTAGTTTCTTTTTCTGATATTTTATTACCTTTGATTACTGAATATTGACTTTGTATCCTGCTGTTTTGCCAAATTCACCTATTAGTTTGATTAGTTTTTTGGTGGAGACTATAGGATTTAGGATTTTCAATGTACACTATCATGTCATCTGCAAATAATGATAGTTTTACTTCCTCCTTTCCAATTTAAATGCCTTTGATTCCTTTTTCTTGTCTGATTGCTATGGCTAGAACTTCCAGTATTATATTGAATAAAAGATGTGAAAGCAGACATCCTTGTCTTGGTCCTGATCTTAGTGGGGAGGCTTTTAGGTTTTGCCCATTGGGTATGATGATGGATATAGGTTTCTCATATATGGTCTTTATTATGTTGAGGTATGCTCCCTCTATTCCCACTTGGCTGAGCATTTTTATCATAAATGGATGCTGTACTTTTATCAAATGCTTTTTCAGCATCTGTTGTTATGGTTATATGATTTTTATTTTTCATTTTGTTTATGTGGTGTATTATATTTGTTGATTTGTGAATATTGTACCATCCTTGCATCCCTGGGATGAATCCCATTTGATCATGATGTATGATCTTTTTAGTATTTCTGGGTTTTGTTTGACAATATTTTGTTGAGGATTTTAGTGTCATGTTCATCAATGATAGTGACCTGTAGTTTTCTTTCTTTGTTGTGTCTTAACCTGATTTTGGGATCAGAATAATATTGGCCTAATAGAAAGAGTTTGGGAGTCTTAATTTTCTTTTTTATTCTTCATATTCTTATAGCATTACTTTTAGCATCTCTTGCAACACTGACTTGGTGAAGATGTATATTTTCAGCCTTCTTTTGCCTGGGAAACTTCTTATTTTACCTGTATTATAATGAGAGCCTTGCTGAGTAGAATAGTCTTGGTTTCAGGCCTTTTTCATTACTTGGAATATTTCTTGCCATTGCTTTCTGGCTTGTAGTATTTTTGTTGAGTAATCAATTAATAGTCTTATCAGAATTCCCTTGTATGTTACTAGCTATCTTTCTCTTGTTACTTTTAGGATTCTCTTTTTGTTTTTGAATTTTGCCATTTTAATTATGATGTGTCTTGGAGTGGATTCACCTTCATTGGGACCCTCTGTGCTTTCTGGACTTGCATTACTTTTCCTCTCATCACATTAAGAAAGTTTTCTGTCATTACTTTTTCTAAAAAGTTTTCTATCTGTTGCTCTTCTTTATCTTCTCCTGGTACTCCTATTATATGGATATTATTAAGTTTCATGTTTTCCTGAAGCTCTCTTAAACTATCTTCATTATTTTGAGACTTTTTCGCTTTCTTTGCACTGTCTGGGAATTTTAACATATCTTTTCCTCCAGTTCACTGACTTGATCCTCTACTTCATCTAGCCTGCTTTTAATTTCTTCTACAGTGTTTTTCACTTCAGATATTGTAGTCTTCATTTCCTCCTGTCTCTTATTGATAGTTTTTATTTTGTTTTTCATGCTGGTGTAGTTTGCTGTAAGTTCCTTATAGCTTTTTAAGAGTTCTCCACAGTTACCACTGAGCTCATTGAGCATTCTTATAACTATTTTGAACTCAAATAGTTTGCTTGTCTTTATTTCATTTAGCACTCTTTGTTGGGATTGCTCCGTTCCTTTCTATTTGGGGTTGTTGCTTTGTCTGCCCATTTTAAGTGACTCTTCTTATTTTTTTCTGCATATTAAATTGATATGCTTTGATTTTCTGTCTATTAAAAAAGTGTTTATTATTAAAAAAAATTATTTCTAGAGAGAGAGGAAGGGAGAGAGGCAAAGAGGGAAAGAAGCACCAATGTATGGTTGCCTTTCATCTGCCTCCAGCCACGAACATGGCTGGAGATATGGCTTGCAACCTGGTTACGTGCCTTGGCTGGGGAATTAAACCAGTGACCTTTGGGTTTGCAGGCTGGTGCCTTATCCACTGTGCTACCTGCCAAGGCTATTGGGTCATTCTTTGGTAAGTTCTTCCCTCCAGCTAGCTAACTGAGAGTACTCCTCCCACCAAATTGTGTATGCTGTTGTACAGGTGCTTCCAGCTCAGAACCAATCATTTCAGGAAACAAATCCACACCTACAACCCTCCCCCCATCACACTATCAACAGCAAGGTGGCCAATATTAAAAAAGGTGTATAGAAATTAAGACTATTATAAGAAAGAATAATTGAATATGAGATGACTAACTGAAAAAAAATTGATTTTGAGAGGTAGAGAGAAGAATTGAGACAGGCAAAGAAAGAAAGAAAGAAATTACATTGTAAATAAAAAGGGAGGGGAGAAGGTGGAATGAAGTATAAGAAGGGATGTCTATAGTATTATGTTTAAATGGAAATTAAAAAAATGCATACAGTGAAGTAGAGAAAAAATATAAATCAAATTGGAGGAAAGATCCACCACAGCACTATAAACAACAAAAGAACAAAGATTAATATAGAAGTAATGGGAATATAATGGAAAAAAGAAAAAAAGAAAAGTTTAAGAGGTGTCTAGAAAAAGGGGAAATGACTTTGAGGCTAAGACAATAAAAAAAATTTAAAACAAAAAATAAAGAGCAGGAGAAAGACAAAATGGAGTAGGATTGGGAAGGGTAAAATTTGAGATTTTAAGTACAAAAATAGTGAAGATCTAGAAATAAAATTGAAGGAATGCAACAACAACCACCATATCCACAATTAGTGGGCAAAGATTTATAAAGGCAGAGAGAGAATAAGGATATTCCAAGAATTGGAAAAGGAATGTGAGATGACTAATGACAAGAAAAATGGTTTTGAGAGGCTGGAGAGGGGAGAAATAATCAGAGCTCAGAATAAAAATAAGTTATAGAAAGAGAGAAAATGCAATTTAAAATAAAAATAAGAAGAGGAAAGAAGAAAATAAAATGGAATAAGAGAAGGGAGGAGCAAATATGAGATTTGAAATAAACTATAATAAAAAATGAGTGACCTAATAGGAAGGTCAAGAATAATGAAGGACAAGAAACAAATGTTAAAACCTATGCAGGAGAGAAAATAATGCAAATCATGAAGAGGACCACAGTGGGATTTGTCTCAGTAGAATACAGTATTTAGCACTGTTTTCTATTTCTGGACCCACACTTGGTGATGTCATATGGTGTCCTAGTCTCATCCTAGGCAGACTGTTTGAGACTATTTGTGATCCAGTCTGTGGCTGTCTCCTTCAGTTATTGCTCTTATCAATTCAATCAGCAGTCAGGCTTAAAAACCACAGGGTGAGGCAGAGTAATTCCTGTGGGTGGGGCTATTGTTTCCCCTCAGGCTGACGCTACTTGGAGGGTACTGCTATGCCTGAGCAAGATGGCTCCTGCATTGTGGGGAATGACTTAGCACAGGGATGCTGACAGCTGCTCCTCAGCTATCTCCCCAAAGCCACCATCCCCAGCCTTCTTAATCATCTCTAGTCCACTCTACCCCCACCCTTTGCCAGATCCCAGGGTAAGTGGCTGCAAACAAAGTTTTATGCACTGGTCCTTTAAGAGTCTTTCTGTATTCTCCCTGGCAAGCAGAAACCTTGCCACATATCACAGCAGGATGTTATCTGGGTTCCTTTCTCACTATGGTGCTGTAGGCTGGTGAGCCCAGATTGGGGTTCAGACCCCACACTCCACAGGGGGTACCCCCCAATTACTGAAATTTCTTTTCAGGGCTTTAGCTGCTGCCCATGGGAGACAGGCCAGCTCTCTCACACCTCCTTGGCACTCTGTACCAGTCACATTATAGATAAAAGGCTTCTCTCCAGCTATTGTTCAATTGTTTATTCCGGATGATTTCTCTACAATTTAGTTGTAAATCCTAGATTGGTTCTGGGAGGAGGTTAGTGTAGCTTCCACTTAATCTGCTGCTATCTTGGATCCTTGATTATCCACTTTTCCTATCCTATCAATATTCCATATTGTTGTTGAGTTAGTTTTATATTCTGGCTTATTCTTTGAATTATCCTATAGGCAACAAGAACCAACAGGCTTTGGAGTTTAAGTACTTAAGTACAGCAGTTTTGGAGACTAGTTCTCTCACAGGTTTTAAGATTGGATCTCCTAATAGATAATAAGCTTAGTAAATTAAATTTCAACCACCCCCTTCTATGTTCAGGAATGTGATGAATCAGATTGAGGAAGGCATGAAGCACTCCCCAGTGCTGTAATGCAAACTAAGGTCTCTTACCATTCACATCACTAGTGACTGACTATGTCTTTGCTGAGGACTTGGAACACTGTGAGCATATACCATCTTCTTCTGATGTTTTGATATCTCCATATATCTCTGTATCTTTTGCCATTAAAAGAAACTTTATATCTTATGCCTGTTGGCTTCTTCCTTTTACCTTTATTTATGCATGATGATGATGCCCAGGAAGAAGTCATGATCTTTAAAATATGGACCATGTACCTCATTTGTTTTCAATCTCTTTTAAGTACCCTGCACTCTACCTTCTCTGGTTTATTTTCTGTTTGGAGAATATTTTGTCTTTTCATATCTTTGTGCTGAGGTTTATGCTCTTTTCCCAGTTTGAAAAGCTTATCTTTCTTGGTTCCCTTACATTCTAGTTCCCTTCTTTGTTCATACAGGTCTTTATAAGGGAAAATCATGATAAATATTGAAACAGTGAAGCCCACTACAGGTCCTTAGGCAGAACTTCAGAAGTGAACTGAACAGTGAAGTGGACTTTATGAGATTAAGTATACTGTCAGTATGAAGAGTTCATTCTATTATAATAAAGAAATGAATTATGATTGTTAGAATTTGAATCTTGACTCTGGCTTACTAGCTTTGTGACCTTCTCTACCTTTCAATTTTTTCTATAAAATGAAGATGTAATAATGTCAGCTACTCTAGAGGGATGAGAAAATTAAATGAGATCATCTTTGAAAAGCATTTAAGAAGGGTGCTTGGCACATACCAGGCTTTCACAAATCTAACTGATTTATGGTCTTTTGTTTTCTCTTCAGGATAGGCTCAATGTTCTTCTCACTCTTAGGTATCCTCCGAGGACTTGAAGAAACAAAGATTCTTTATCCACTAAGCATATGCCTCTTCAGGCAATCTAGATAACCCAAGGGGACAGAGCACAGAGAAAAAGCCAATCTCTGGAGGTGTTATAGTGCTTGGCTGTTGGGCAGAGGCCAATAGGAGTTAGGGTATCCAGGGAAAAAGCAGGATGATACTAACAGGGGCATGAGGACTCCCAGTGGGCAATATGAAAGTGACAATACTCCTCACCATGGCTCTGTATTATTCATCTTTGATCTTATGCTGCTCTTTCAACTCTTTCTGGAGGGCCCTGTATAAATGTCCAATTTTCTGAGTGAAAGAAATGTGGATACATCAGAGGCAGTTGAATAAAGAAAACTACAGGAATGTGGGTAACTGACCTAGGGACTGGGTGCTGGGCTGATGGAGTCTGAAAGCCATCTAGAAAAAAGGATATAAGCCCTCCACTCTACTATAAAGGTCTGGCCAGGTTGGGTAGGTACTTCTGATGCCAAGCTCACCTTCTGGAAATTATGAGAGTATGGGGGGAAGGAAGGGAGCAGGGAACACATGATTACTTTGGTTCAAAGGTGAATGAGAAAGGGGTAAGTTCAACCACAGTGTGATGGAGAGACAGAAGAAACAGAACAATAGGGCTTATTTGGTGCACCTTTATTTAGTTGTAGAGGGGAGGCATAGGGTTATTATAAACACAAAGGCTCCATCAAATGACTTATACATTACTGAATTTACCTTAAAAATTAAAAAAATTAGATGGTGTATTTATCATCCTTTAAATAGGAATGAAAAAAAAAATGCTAACATATCCTGATTATTTCTTGAGTTAAGTGAGTTTTCTAAGCTTTTCTTTAGTGATTGGTCCTCCAGGTTTTTATGTGAATGTTGCATCAGAGCTGAAGACAGAGGCAGGCTCTGGGCTGGAAATGTCTCAAGAGAGCTTTTGACCAGAGCTTTTTGAAGACCACCTTAACAACCAGGAAGCAATGGTGTCTATATCTTTATCTGTGTAGTGGTCGCATGAGTGCGTTCATGTGTTAACTTTATAAGACATTACAAGATTTGTGCACTTTACAATATGGACATATGCTTCAACCAAAAGCTAAAAAATCAAGTAGGCATTAATAGTAAATGTTTTGGATAGGTCATGTAAAATAAAAAATGCAATCACTGTAATGGCAACATGCTGTTGATGGAGATCATTGTTGTCTTAGCAAGAAAATTTTCAGTAGCAATAGATTGAAAAAATGTAATAATAATTTTAAATGAAAGACTAAACAAGCCAAATGTCTCTTTGTCTAAAAAGACTAATAAAATATATAAACTTTTAGCAGTACTAATTAAGGGGAAAGAGAAATCAGGAAAATAAAATCCTTGAAGGAATGAAAAAATCTGACCAGCTAGAAGTTGCCAGGGTGGAGAGTGGAGGGACGAGCAGTGCACAACTGAGACCCTCAGAAGAAAGGGAGACGCTACAGAGCAGCCAGCCAGGAGAGGGAGATCCCAGATCAGAGGCAAGTTTCTGGTTCCTCTGGTTCTTCTTTAGCTGCTTAAGCAGTGATGCTCAACTTTGAGTTTGCAGCATCCAGAAGATACACACAAATCTAAGGATAACCTAAATTACTTCTGATAACCTGATAGTTCTTCACTTCCATTCCATATCAGAAAGCTTTCCCTTGTCTTCTCAAGATCTGTCACTGAAGGTGTCTCACCCAGTGACTATACACAGCAAAGTTCTTTTAACCTGATCTGAAGCAAAGGGTATTACTTTATTCAGTTTGTTCTATTATAAGGCATTTATTTCATTTAGGGTTTGTTGTTGGTGGTGGTTTGTCTAGTTCAGTAAAGACCACAGCTTGCAATCATATATCCAAATTTTAAAAGATAAAGTTTCATTGTCATTTGCAATGTCTCGGTGGCTTAACATGAAAAGACAGTTACCTATATTGAAGAATCATAAAAAACACATTGGGGGATTAATCTATAATGGAGACCCCCAAAAGGAGTTATTTATAAAAAAAATGTGTATTTATTCTTACATGTTTAAACTTCAGTCACCTTTAAAGTTCTCTCCATTTGATGCAATACACCTATTGAGATGTTTTTCCACTGCTCAAAAAAGTTTATAAACTTGTTCATCTTGATGGCTTTTAGTGCTCCTGCCACCTTTTGTTTCACCTCTTCCACATCAGAAAAACATTTCCTTTTGAGGACATTTTTCATCTGGGGAAACAAACAAAAAAACATCAGGGTGAAGTTGGATGAATAGAAGGAGGATAGGATGCAGGGGTTTTTTTTTTTTTGGTCAAAAACTGAACACTGCCTGGTGTGGGCAGGTGCACTCATAAATCAACTATCATGAAATGGGAAAACGTGTTGAGTCCTCAAAAATATTCATGGAAGCTGAATGTAGCTTTTCACAACAATGCCCCTGGCACACTGATACACATGGGTTCTTAGAACACTCACCTAGCAGGGGAAGCCTGTACAAGAGGCCACCCTCCAGAGGATAATTCCATTTTTTGGGTCTCCCCTCATATAAGGAGCCTTATAGTTTTATTTGCAGCTATGTAATTTATTAATTGAAACTAGCTCAATAGGAAATCCAGGGTGAAATATATAAAAGCTACAGATTATAAATATTTCCAGTTAGTTTATTATCTTCTATGAAAAATTATAATTTTGTTCTCTAGTGACCTTATTTTTATTTATTTTTATTTTTTTAATACTCCATATATTATTTTCAGAGAGAAAGGAAGGGATAGAGGGAGAGAGGCAGAGAGAGAGAGAGACATCAATGTGTGGTTGCCTATCACCTGTCTCCAGCTACAGACCTGGCTGGAGACCTGACTGGCAACCTGGTTATGTTGCCGTGGCTGAGAATCGAACCAGTGACCTTTGGGTTCGCAGGCTGGCTCCTTATCCACTGTGCCACCAGCCAGGGCTGTGACCTTACTTTCATAAATCTAATTCATCTCTTCAGCCAGAGGGTGCTTCATTCATCTTTTGCCTGGCACTATGCTGGGGATATAAAATATGACATTTTAATATCAGGAAGTTCATTGTCTCACTCAACAAATATTAAATATTAGGAACTGAACATACAAAGAAAAAGTAACCCTTTCCTCTGATTTCTCACTCATTTATTAATTCACTCAACAGTTTGCTATGAGCACACATATCTTCTTTTAACAGACTTGTGCAGCACAGGTATGTGTCACAAACTTGGTATAAGGTCCATGACCAAGACATGCATGATTGAATATAATAAAGGCATAGATAGAATATTGGAATTGTTAATTTAGGTCTTTCAGAGCTCAGCATGAGAGATTCCATAAAGCCTCAGAAGGTACCTGATTTACCTTTGATACGGGATGGGGAAGGACATAGAGCTGAGGACACTTTCAAAAGAGGTAAGCCACAAGCTGATTTTTGAACAAGGAATAATAAGGCAAAGAATAATGAAGAGGATGGAACGTGGAGAAAAATAATTGTCAGATGTCAGTTTTCTGGTCCTGAGTTGAAAATATCACCAGGCTCTCCTAACACCACAGCTGGGAATAAGTCTCACAGGATTGCATCCTTTTATCATTTTATATATTAACAGGAAAGCAATCCCATCTGTGATGCTGAGACCACTGTACAACCATACAATGGATAACTCTGCCAACTTCTTCCTGGTGGGTATCCCAGCTTTGCAATCTCTACATCTTTGGCTGGTTGTCTCATCAAGTGCCATGTATACCATGACATGTCATGACAGTGGCTGTCATTTGGATGGATTCCACTCTATGAGAGCCCAATGTACTGCTTCCTGTGTGTTCTGGCTGCTGTGGATCTTGTAATGGCCTTCTCTGTAGTGCCCAAGATGGTGAGCATCTTCTCCTCAGGAGGCAGCTCCATCAACTTTAATGCTTGTTTCACTCACATGTATTTTGTCCATGCAGCCACAGCTACGGAGACAGGGCTCCTGCTGGTCATGGCTTTTGACTGCTATGTAGCCATCTGTAAGCCCCTACACTACAGGAGTGTTCTCACACCTCGAGTGATGCTGGGAATGATTGCGACCATCATTATCAGAGCTATCATATTAATGACTCCATATAGTTGGATGGTGAGTCATCTACCTTTCTGTGGCTCCAACGTGGTTCTCCATTCCTACTGTGAGCTCATACCTGTGGCCAAGTTGGCATGTGCAGACCCCATGCCCAGCAGCCTCTATAGTTTGATTGGTTCTTCCATTATTGTGGGCTTTGACGTGGCCTTCATTGCTGCTTCCTATAACCTGATTCTCAGGGCAGTCTCGTTTTTCCTCAAAGAATGCTCAATTGAAAGCTTTAAGTACATGTTGCTCCTATGTGGGGGTCATGGCTCTGTACTACTTACCAGGGATGGCATCTGTCTATGTGGCTTGGATAGGGCAGGACATAGTGTCTTTGCACACCCAAGTGCTGCTAGCTGACTTATATCTGGTCATTCCACCAGCATTAAACCCCATTATCTATGGTCTGAGGACCAAACAAATATGGGAGCGAATATGGAGCTTGCTTATGCACTCTTTGACCAGCCTACTTTAAATATGTCTTCGAGATCTGCGGAGCTGGTTTGGTTCACCTGGTGCCATAGGAGTTCTAAGATGAAGTTATAAAGAAACTATCATTGCATAACTTCAATTTCTAGAATGTGAATAAAATGATCAATTTTCTGAATTAGAGATGTTTCAGCAGAGAACATAGATTTGGGGTTTTTCTTTCCTTAGCTTCTGATCCGTATTTCCAACTTAATATCCTACCAGTCCCTCTGCAAAATAAACCGTTTGGCCTCTCCACATGGGGCTGATCTTTATCAGAATTATTCATTTCCTCATGTGATTATATGAAAGCAGCTGTTAATATGTGACTGTCTTCTGGCCCATTGATGACTTCATTCAACTTGGGTCACATGCTTACACCTGGACCAGAGTCCTCCAATCAAAGTGGATTTATCTGAGATAAAAATTTTGAATCACTGATGGTGGCCATTTCCTAACACATGAACTTGGAAAGAGAAATCTATACCATAGCAAGAGAAGCAGATTAGTAAAATGGGATGAAGGAACTGAGTCTCTGGTTCTGTTTTCAATTCATTTTTAATATCTTAATATACCCCTATTATTAAGTTCTGGAAGACACCTCTATGTCCTTTTACTATATCCTATATTAAGCTAGTTGGAATCAGGATACTAATCAACATCAGCTTTTAGTTTTTAAGCAACAGAGGCCAAGGCAACATGAGGTCAGTTTTGGGCATCTTTCACTTTTCTTCCTAGTCCCTTTACTTAATTCTAAGACATGAAGGAGGGGAGTCAAAGGAGGTGTGTGCTAGGATAAAAACATTAACAGAGAACAACATCATTAATGAAGCTGATTCTTTTTATTTTTCTTCCATTTAGAAAATTTTGAAGTGAATGATCAGTATAGGCTGAAAGAAAGATTTCGTAAGAGATATATATTTAACTCTGGTACATCTGAAAATCTTAATAAAAGATAGTTTCCTAATAGTATTGATAACAAGTTATTTTATCTGAGTCTTAACATCACCTTTCTATTGATGGAAGAAATAAGTTATAGAGGGTATTGAAAATCAAATAAGGAAAGCACATAAGATCAACATGTTACATATACATACTTAAAGAATACATCCAATATGTTTCTTTTGAAATTTTAAAATTGATTTTAGAGAGCAAGGGAGGAAGAGAGAGAAATATTTTGTTGTTCCACTTATTTATGTATTCAGTTGTTTCTTGTATTTTGTATGTGCCCTGACTGGGGACTGAACCCACAATCTTTGTGTATCAGGATGATGCTCTAACCAAGAGAGCTAGCCAGCCAGGGCTAACAATAGATTTTGAATTCCATAATTTGATAGTTTTAGGCACTATTAGAACTATGGTCCTGTAATTATCATTCACAGGATAATTCTTCCAAACAGATCTGCTTCATCTATAGCTCTTACTAACACTGGACTTGTTTATATATAGAATATACTCTACTTCTAAATACCAGTGGGGCAGAAATCAGCCTCTAAAAATCTGATAATGCACTGAATATCCAGAGTAGTAACAAGAAATTCTCCTCTTGCAACCTCATAATGTAAAAACAAACCAAGATGGGTGGTTAAGCGTATTTGATAAGATTTGTTTTGAAAAGTCACACTCTTCTTTCTTAATGACCAAAGAATTGACTATAGCTGATGGAAGGCAACCAAGGCACAGACCAGCTTGCACCCAAACCAGAAACTTCTTCACAGCCTTTCCGTTATAACCTGCCCTGCAAGCTTTGTGTTTCATTCACATTAGTATTCCCTGAAACAAGCTGGGACCCACTGTTGACTGGTTCCCTTACATGGCTAACCTCAAACAGAAAATCCTGTTATTTTCCCAATATATTCAGATACAACCCCTGCCCCATCACACGAAGCAACATGTGCTCATTTAACCAGCCTGTGGCCCAAAGATGTTCAATGCTTGCTTTTAAGACATTAGAGTGAATCCTGTTTGAAAAAAGGCAGACTAAATTTCCTATGGGTTAAACCAAGGATTGCCTCTATCTCTTCCTTTTGCAGGACTCAAACATTTCACCCTTTTAGTAACCTTTCCCCTCAAGGTTTAGGCACTGCACCCCTTAGTTTCCCTGCCAGTGAAACAGAAATTGGCAAAGCTTGTTCCTGACTCCTGCCTTGTAGTGAATAATCACATCAAGTTGGAGGGGTCATAGTAGTCATTTCAGGGAATGTGCAGGCAGCTGACCCTCCTCCACCCTACCTACCCCTTCCCTTTCCAGTAGTCCAGATGGGTAATTATCCATCAAATTAGTTTTTAACAGGATTATAATTCTTATCTAGTTTTTCATAGCCCTTTAAGGCAGGAAGAGCTTATTTTTGTTTTGATTCTAGGAATAAGATTGAAAATTCCTTCACTTATTTATCAATGCGCCTGTGCGTACACACACATACACACATACTGCTAGAATGGGGGTATAATGGTGAAACAGATGAATAAGGTCTTACATTTATGGATTCTTACCAGTATACCTAAGTGCTCTAAAAAAGTTTTCATGTACTTAAGAACTTTAATCTTCTTGCCTGGTCTTAAAAATCGGAAAATATGAAATAAACAATGTGATATCATTTAATCTTGTAATTCTTCCAACGAGCAACCATAGCTCCCAAACCAGCAATGAGAAAACAAAACAAAGCCAAAGCCCACAAATAGTACATTACAAATGAAGCCATTTCACTCCTTAATTCACTCTAGGTTTGAATGAACTTTTCACCTAATAACCTTTTCTCTGAACCTCCAAGAATTTTCCTAATAAAACCATAGAAAAGAACAAAATTGATATGTCCCTAGCCTCTTTTGCTTTCTATGGACAGATAACAAGATGTTTCTCATTTATACGCAATTCCCTAGGCACTCTACCCTCCACATGGCTATTTGCCTACCTATCTCTTACCCCTCTGGGCCACTATGAGTATCCCTCCCACTCAAAGGCATAGTCCGTGTACTATAGGTCAGCTAAGCCCTTTGCCAAGACCGGGTCTGTGACTTACTAGTTCATGCCCCTCTACTGCTAATGCTTAAGAAGCGACTGGGAAGCATGGTGGGTGGAATGAGTTTGTTCCTCCATTTTGGCCTGTTTTAGTGCTTGCATGTTTTTTCTTTTTGTTTTCTTGAATCCTCACCCAAGGATATGTTTAGAAAAAAGGGGTAGGGGGGTGAGAGAAACATTGACGTGAGAGAGAAACATGGGTTGGTTGCCTCCTGTACACACCCCAAAGGGGTATCAAACCTATAACCTAGTTATGTGCCCTAAATGGGAATTCAACCTGTAACCTTTTGGTGTATGGGATGCTCCAACCAACTGAGCTACCCAGCCAGGGCTTCCCCTTCATATGTTAATATAATACAATTAAATTAAAGACAGTACAATTAAAGACAATTTTTGTTATTGTTTATTATAGGAATTACTTTGCTTCCATCTATACATCACCCAGTATCTTCTTTGCTGCTCAGTCCTACCCAAACAGTCACTATCCTCATGTCTAAACTACATCAGAGGTGGTGTCATACAGTCATGATGACAATATTTTATGTACATATTATAGTCTCTCACAACAGGCAAAACCATTAAGTCTCATATGCTAGCCCTGCACTTAGTTTCCAAACACAATTATTCCTACATCATACTTTTAAGGCCTGCAGTGCATGGTTTTTGCCACACATAGCAATCACTTTTAGGTCAACAGCACAGATTTATGGTCTTAAATTTCCCTTTCAATACATTGTACAAGGTCTGCCCTGAAAGTACTGGCCGTGCAAACTATTTTAATTATATTGACATTTGCTTGATATTTTTAGGACAGACCTCATATGGCTCCAAAACTGGCTGCTTCTACGTACTCCTATTCTTTCTTTCCCCCCACCCTACCTTCCCCCATTTCTGTCATAGCTTCAGAGAAGACAAAGGCTGGGATAATGTTAGGTAGTCACCAGAACCATGTAGATTCCTTTGGTGACACAAAAAGATTCAAACTTTAGTCCAACTAGTTTGTGGGTGAGTGAACCTGCCTTCCTGGTTTTTTTTTTTGAAATGTATCTTCATTCTCTATCTTGCTGCCACAGTCCCAACTCTACTCCAAAGACAAATATACAAAAAAAATAGATTCACAATGTTACTGGGACCTAGAGTTTGCCCTTGGCATGGCCACATTCTATCTAAAGGGCCCTAGACTGTCAGGAGAGGCCTTGCAACACAAAGGCCCTGCTGTAAGATGCTGGCTGAGAAGGTAAGAGAGGAAGGTTACACAGGCAATATCCATGGCCTGCCATCCTCTGTCCCTGAGAAAGGAGCACAAGTGTGGGATGGATCTGAGATCCTCACAACAACTCTGTGAGGTAGGTGAGTGAGTATGCAACCCCTCTACCCATTTTTCCATGTAGGACAAAACATCTTTCAAATGAGTGGGAAATTTCAGACCCAAATGTTATGAATGATGACATGTAAACAGGTGACCTGAGAAGTGAGTCTGTTCATCTCATCTCATTTAAATGTGAAATACTTTATAATCTTTACAATCTTCTTTCAACAGCTTTGTGAGAAATAACTTGCTCTATTAAGGCCATATCAGTTTTCCCATCCATAAAGTGAAAATAAAACAAGGCTCACAGGTTTTCCTATCCTGCCAGTCAGAGAGAAGGGCAGGACCAGGACACAGGTCTTCTCAGAGTCTGATACAGTGGTGTGTCCAGCTTGTGCACAGAGGTGGCTGACCACTGGAACAGTCTGGGATGCATTTCAGTTTAGAGGTCAGAGAGCTGCGGTCAAACATTTGCTCATTCGCAGCAAACCTCAGGTGAGGTCCTGTTTGATTGGCCTCAACACAGCACCCTGCTCTGGAAATGAGCAGTAGTCTTCTGGTTTGTTGGTAAACCCTATCCAACAGGTTTCCAGAAGGTTGGACCTACTTCATTGTCCTCACTGGCTTAATTATGGCAACAACAGAGATTGAAAAAGAGGGGCCTGAACTACAGAAAGGACAAGTCCTCATTGTTTGAGCCACTCTGATCCTCATCTTCAGCCTGGTCATGCTTCCCTCACAGGGAACAATGCTCATTTGACTAAGCCTCACCTCTTTCACATGAGTGGTTTAGTGAAAGACTCTGGCCCAGGGACAGCAGCCCATTGGGCAAGGCAGAAGAATCCCCAGATTCTTGGCTCAACTCAGTTTAAGGGGATCCTCGTCAAGGGCAGGGCTCTTCCAACCCTCCGTGGCCCAGGTGAAATTCTGAGGCTTCTGGCTGGGATAGTGGCTCCCTTAGTCTTCCCCATCCAGGGAGCAGATGGCCAGAGGAGCAGTATTGTTGGCACCAATGCTATAGCAAGGACTGAAATAGGGCAGGAGGCGCCCAGAGAAGGGATAGTGGGGAAAAGTAAAAATGTGGGAGCCATTGTCAGTCACGTTGTAGAAGGAGACATCATGGGCCTCATAATCCAGGAACACACCCACCCGTCGGGGAGGGACTGGCAAGGATAGGAGCGGGTATTCATCGGTGCCTGCCCGGTACTCATTGCCTTTCCTCAGCCGTATCACCCAGAATCCATAATGGGGGGATAAATAGACCACCTCCTTCCGGTCGACATCTTCCTTACACACTCCCAGGCCCCATTCAGACCTGTCTCCCACCTCCACCTCCCAGTAGTGCTGGCCTGCGGAAATGCACTGGCTCCCCAGGACGATATTATAGCGGTAGAATCTCTCAGGATTGTCGGGCAGCTCCTGCTTGGTGTCTCCATAGCGCACACATTTTCTGTCCTCAGACACGATGAGGCGGGAATAAGCAGTGTCTGGATCAAGGCGCACATCAGCTAGGGAAAAAGATCCTGGTTGGCAAAGCTGGTACAGAGCAAGGGGGCATGGGTGAGGGCTGTCTAGTAAATAGAGTCACGGCTTTCTCAGTGAAGGGTGGGAGGGGGGCTAGCTGGGGGCATCCAAAGGGCACACTGAACCATTTCATTTTTCTAGAAGAGTTCCTCCCACTGCCCATCAGAGCCTCCCCCAGCACTCATTACCGGCGTACGTTTTCAGGATCTCTCTTAACCCTGGTACACAGCAAACTGTTTTCAGCTCCAGGGAGACTGGTTCCGGCCGCTGCAAGCTCCAAGACTTGCTCCTGGAAGAAGACGGTTAAGCCTTGGGGCAAGAAGTCTTAGCTCTGCCACATGGACCTTCTCTTAGTACAGGGAAGAGGGGCTTGGCAGGCAGGTGCCCCTCTCCAGAATCATCAGGCAAAGCAGAGATGTGAGGCTTATTCGACTGAGACATTTGTGGCACAGAGAACATTTATGTTTTGGTGCTATGAGAAGGGGGAGATGTGCACCTGATGTGGGGAGAGGAACAGCTGTCCCAGAGAAGAAAAGCTACAGTCAGAGCTCGAAGCACTACTGGATGCAAGGTTTATCCCCTTGGGAGATCACATATTTTATAACTTTTCTGAAATTCTTATTGGTAATACTTGAAACGAATCTGACCACACACAAAGAAGAAAAAAGAAAGATGAACAAAGCTTCTTTGGCCAATACCAGGAAAGAGGGAGAAAATTATGGAGCAGCCCTGCTTTCTACAGTACTGGGTCTCTGTTCCTCACTCTGGCCAGGCCCTACTGTCTCCAGTCTGCCTAGTGGCTCCAAGGATGGGAACATACCTGTTTAGGACTTCCCGGATACCCTAGAAGGAGAAAAAAATGCAACACATGAGTATGTGCTATTCCTGGGAAGGGGCAGACAGACATGGAGTTCTGGGAGGGAGGCTTTCTAAGAGTAGGAAAGGCTGAGCAAGGCTGGAGAGAGGAAGTGCAGAGGTGGAGGGGAGAATCCTATAGGAAGGGGGCAGGGTAGGTCAAGCTGGACTGGCTGACCCCAGGCTCCTTCTCAACTTTGTGGCCAAAGCGGAAGGACTGGTATGTCAGAGCTGCCTATAGATGGGTCAGGTTGTCCAACCAACCAGGGGTGAAAGAGCAGGTATTAGTGGGGCTGGGGGCCTGGGAGGACGGATGCGACATCCAGTCACCTGCAGCATCCACCGGACAGGCCTCTGAGACCTCTCTTCCAGCTCTGCGATCAGCCTGCACAGGACCCGGCTCTGCTGGATGAGTGTGTTGTGATTCAACTCCAGTTTCTGTCTGGTCTCCCTCTCCTCCTGCTCCAGGCGAGTGAGAGCTGTGGCTGCCTCTACCTCCAGCTGCTGACCTGGTGGCTTTTTCTTTAGTAATCGCTGATACTTCTCAAACTCCCACATGATACTCTGCTTTCGGGCCTCTACCTGTATCTGCACAGCCAAGGTCAGAAATAAGCACTTATATTGGTCATGGAAGGGCCACCTGGGACTGAGGACCCCTGTGTACACACATACAAGCTCTGGAATATTTTGGTATCAATTGCGAGCCAGGCACTGTGGGGGCCAAGGTAAAGGCTACTATTTTTCCGACCATTCTGTTCCCACATGCTTCTGTACTTGCTCCTGGGTCCCTATTTTTTATTCTTACTGACTTCAGTAGGCCTAGGACATTATCTTGTACATGCTCTTGCTATTTCCTATTTTCAGAATAATAACCAGAGTATTACATGTATACTCTAAGGCAGTATAATAACTACACTATTAGATGCTTTTGCTCCTTGCTGGTATTATATCAGTTCAATATGTTGTTTTTGATTGGTTTAGTGTTACCTTCTGTTGACCTAAGGTTCTGATAGTTTGGTAGTCATGGCCCTTGAATTTATTTCAGAGGTGATTTTCCAGGATTTTAATAACTTAAGCTTTTAGTATGTATGCTCTAACTAGAGAAAAGTGAAACATAAACAATCTTTCACCAGGCATTATACAAGTCATACCACTGTGAGCTGACACATAAGTGGGGTGTGTGTGAGGACATATAAGGACATTAGGCCAGAGGTTATTCCCTACATCACAATCAAGACACTGGAACGAGAAGTACATGGCCAACCTAAGGTTGCACCCCTGGTAGAGAAAGCTCATGTGAGCATTCCTGCCTTTGACCTCAAACCCCACATTTTGCTCCAGAGATGAGGAAGCTACCATAAGCCAGCTCCAGGACAACACCAGGACCACCCAAACTCCTTCCCCAGGTGGCAACCTGCCTTCCAAGTGGCAGTTCGTTTCCTCTCACCAACTTCCAGCTTCCAGGCCTCTTCTTGCTCTTTCCTCAGATGTTCCAGAGCCTCATGGAGTTTCCACTGAATGAGATAAAAACCTCATGAGGCCACCTCGGATTGATAACAGGGCTCCCTAGCATTGGAAGGTAACAGAAAAAGAAGGATCCCTTAGGTGATGAGCCAGATCGAATGCTAAGAGCAAGGGGAGGCCAACGAGGGAGTGGATTTTTGCCCACATGATAACCTTCTAATTCAGCTTCTAGCTTTTGATCTGAGAATCACTTTAACACCCTGAGTCTCTAAGTTTCTGTAGAGTAGAAGGTCTGTTTCTAAGCTTGCCAGAGAACCACTTTGGGCTTCCTGTCCATGCCTCTTTTTATCCTTACCTGACACGTTATCCTATGGCCTCCTAAAACCTTGGTATTCAAAGTGTGGTCCAAGTGGGTTGGTAGCATTAGCATGACCTGGGAGCTTATTAGAAATGTGCAGTCTTGAGCCCTAACCCAGATCTCCTGAGTTAGAGAATCTGAATTTTAGCAATAATTTTGGATGGTTTAAATGTCCATTAAAAGGTAAGAAGCACTATCCTAGAACACCAGTGCAAGAGATTACTATTGGAAGGCAAAAAGTGTTCTGAAGATAATATTAACCATTCTGTTACAGAGCTGATGATCAGAGATGATGCCCCTTCTTCTTCTGGAAAAAAAAAGGAGAAATATTGGCTGAAGAACAAGAAGACTTGAATCATATCCTTGATCTTTCTTTAATTAACTTTTGACTAACTTAAAGTCAACCCTAAATTACTCAGCCAGTCTCTTTCAGCTCTAAAACCAATTATCATAAACTCAAATCTCTAGGCCTCAGTTTTGTTTATAAAATAAAGGAGTTAAAGTGACTCATAAAATATGAAATGACTATTTATGGCATTGCTAGGAGTTTGCTGGTTCTAATAGGTGTAGCCTTGACTACCTCATACACTAATTCATCCAAGGCACCAAGGACCCCAGCTAAACCAGGCTGGTCTTCTTCATATTCTCAGTAAGGAAGCATCTTTGGGTAAGGCATTGAGCAATTTTGGGACTGGGGAATGGACATGGAAGTGGGAGGGAAGGAAGTCAAAGGTGGTCATTAATATAAGGAGAGATGTGGCTCACTGTATCAGGTCCCAAGGGTCTGTGGGCATGAGGACCAAAGGAATCAGCTCTCATTTTATTTCTGGGGCCTCTGGTAAAGTCCTTAATTTAGAGATAGCCAAGTAAGGGTCAGGGGAGAGACTGGGGTAGCTAACTTCCCTCTCCCACCTTATATTCCCAGGCGACATCCTCCATGGGCACGACACTGTGGGCCTCATGCTCAGGGGACTGGCTGCAAGCCTCGCATGTGATCAGGCCATCCTCTTTGCAGAACATCTTTAGCTGTTCTCCGTGGAGCTCACACACATGACCCTTCAGCCCCATCCCTGGGTGCAGTCCCAACAGACGGACTTTTTCTACCACACTGGCCAGCTGCCAATTTGGCCTCAGGTTCCTTGGCTGGACAGGAGCCCGGCACAGGGGGCATGTATAACCCCAGTTCTGGGATTCCCCTGGGACCTCCCAGAGTCCGGAGAGACAGCTGTGGCAGAAGCTGTGGCCGCAGTCAATGCTCACAGGCTCCCTCAGGTAGGTCATGCAGATGGGACAGGCCACTTCTTCCACCACGGCTTCAACCAGTGCTGCAGGATCCATGGCTCCTTTTAACAGCCTCCTCAGAACATGAACAACAGGCAGAGGTAATAAAAGCTGAGAAGAAAAGAAAAATGGATGAGAGGAAAAGGTAACAAAGGAACAGAGGGATCAGTTTAAGGGGTAATTAATGAGTGAAGGAAAACCAAGTTCCTTTCGACCCTTCATCGACCCTGTGTAGTAAGTACAGGACTTCCCAACTGAAGTTCTGACTGGGTCACATTACTCACATCACAGAGGGACATTTGGGGATGCCAAAGCCAAGTGAATGTTGGGAGTTCTCAGCTTTTATTCATTTGGTCATCTCTGACCCTCCTTCTGGGTTTGCTCCCCCGACCATCCCCACTCCACCTCAGCATTACTTCTCTTGAACTTGGGTAAGGTCACATAAAATGGGACGTTTGAGTATCTAAAATAAGGCCAGAAATACCCCGGGTCTCACTCTCTGGTAGGTTTATATGTATACTCATACATTTCAAGAGGCAAAAAGGTAATATGCCAGGAACCCATCACATGTATGTTCAAATGGTTTTCTTGCATTGCACACTAAGGCGTAAAGTGGAGGAGAACAAGCAATTCTTTCCCCACACTCTGTAAACTCCTGCTTCGTCTCCAGCACCAGCTTTCACTGAGATGCTGACATGCTCCTCAGCCTTCAGCGATATGTTAGGAGCATAGATAAAAACAAAGGTCATCTGATGTTAATCAAACCTATCTGATCAAGTCACAACCCCAGCAAAAAAACTGAGATTTTTACCAGGGTCACATGTGTGTTTGGAACTTATAAGGCCAATGGCAGGCTCCTGGCACAGTTGGCAATATCTGTTCACTTTGCAAGTTTGTGTTAGTAGCTGGAGATTGTAAAGAGAAGAGGCATGTTGATCTTATTGCTGTATCCTTAGCACCTAAACACTGCCTGAAATGCAGTTATTGCTGCATTAAATACTTCTTAAATAAATGGGCCAGCTGAACATAGAAAGTAGTTCCTAAACTCAAAGGGCTTTTATATTTGTTAGATAATTGAGAACACATATTAATAACAGTAAACACTCATTGAACACTTATGCTACATGCCAGACACTATTCTCAGAACTTTATGTGCATTATGAGCTCAGTTTATTTCACAACCCTAAACAGAAACTATTATTCTCCTGTTCTTATTTTAGATGCTGGGTTCTGGGCCCCACCATGATATCTTGGGCAAATTACTAACCTCTCCAGCTTCAAGGTATAATAAAAATTCAAGAGAGATAAATCACTGTGACTTCAGATAGCCCAGTAAGTCTTCCTGGAGGGAATGAAGCAGTATGTAGATGTTGCAGGACTGTTAAAGGCTAACAGGAGGCCCCTCCCTGCCTCCTGCTTTGCTCCTGCTCCCACTACCAACTACCAAGCTGTGGGATCCAATCTCCTAAAACCCAGTTTTACGAAATCACCAACCCACTGAAGAGCCTATCCTTTTTCCCCAGCTCCCAGTTCAATAGGGAGAAACTTCCATACTTCCCTACTGACCCCATTCCTGTTTATTTTACCCCACCTGAGTTCCTACTGTTCTCATAGCTTGAAATGACTTTTCCATGATCCTGCCCTTAACATCACTCGACATGTATGCATTTATTGTCTTACTTCCCATGCAGGACGGTTCATGAAGATAGCGACATCATCAATTTAGTTCACTACTACATCCCCAAGTCCAAAAACAGTGCCTCTATTTTAAAAAAATATATGAAATATTAATTAAATTATTATATAAAATTATATAAATGTAACTGTTGAGGTCCAGCTGATTGTAGGTTACAAATGAAGATGTGTCAATATCCTTATGTAACAGGGGTGCACCTAACGCTACCACCTGAAGCTGACAGGATATCTTTGATTGAAAGCCACAAACATCAACAAAAGAATAAAAATGGAAATAGAAAGCTGGTGGGAGTAGGGAAATGAGGTAAAGCAATCTCAAAATGATAAATCAAGAAATGCAGTATAAGCCTATGAATTAGATTTAGCAGGATCATAAAAAGACCTGAACCGTGAAAAATGTTAAAAGCGGTGTCCTCTGCAAAACGGATTAGGGGTGGGTAGCTATTGGTCTTAGACATAAGACCTGTTTCAAGGTGTTCTTTTTTACTATACATAAACTACTTCGACAAAACTTTCATTATTAAATGTTCAATTGTTTCGAAACTGCCTTTGGCAGGGTGGGGAGTCAGTCTGGGAAAGACATTTGAAGGGAGGGGGCGGGGCTTGCTAAAGACTGGAGAGGAGGGACCAGAGTGGAGAGAGGGGCGAGGGGAGGCGATGATCTCCCGGGTCCTGGAGCAGAGGGGGATGGTAACCTTTTGGCCAACAGGCGCGAGGCAGGGCCCCAGGGCGGCTGGAGGTTGGGGGACAGAGTGAGGCAACTCGGCAGGACCTTTGACTTTAGAAAAGGAACGGCTGTCTCCCCACCCCCCCTTCTTAGCCCGGACTAGCACCCCGTGGCGAAAGCCGAAACCGTAGGTACCAGCATTCCACTGCCAAGTGTCCGCAAAGATGACGCGGCTGGTCAAAAGCTGCTGGTCTTACCGCGCACTTACCTCCCTCCTGGAGAAGGTCCCTGCAGCCGCCCGCTCTTCGGCTTCCTGCAGGGCTCTCAGGCCCCGCCCACAGGGCCGAAGCCAATGAGCGGCGGGCAGGGTCCGGGGCACCAGTGGCATCTTTGTAGGTACAGCCAATCACAGATAGGAATGAAGACAACCCTAGCCAATCGGAGGAGGGGACGGGGCCTCTGCCACCTTCCAGCTTGCGGATGGTTTTTTTTTTTTTTTTTCCCTGCTATCTCAGTTTTTTTGGCTTTCCCCCCACCTCAGAGTAGTTTAAATCTGTGAAAGGGCCCAGAAAACAGTCCCAGGACGGAACGAAGGGTGGGGCTCCCGGATGAGACTGCTCTGGCTCTGCATTAGCAGAGGCTCAGCTGACTCTGGGTCCAAGAAACCATTTGTGCCTCACTCTTCAGCTCTGGCTGACCAGTGGCTCTTCTGACAGAACCTTGATTTTTTCCAGTGACGGCACCTGATGCTGTTTATTTGCCGGTTTCCTATGATAAACTCATCAGTGTGTGAGAGCAGCCGTGTCTGGCTTTGTGGCCCTATTTAGCTCAGGGCGGGGCGGGGGCACATATGTGACGTGGGGGATTTGCAGTTTCCAGCAAGAAGAGCGATCTGTCCTGGCTCTACATTGGATATAAAACCCCCTCCATAAATATTTCAGAAGGCACATTCTCATCACTATTTCCACAACCCACCTTAAAGTTAGAAGCAGATACTGGGAGCTGGCGGAGCCAAACTGGAATAAACCTCTGGTCGCAAACTGTTGTTAAAAAAAATTAGAAAAATTCTTTTAAAAATACTGGTACTTCTTCCTTATTCTTACCCATACACACGTACTGATGCTTAAAGTGATTTGGGTTTTTCTTGGACTTTTTGCAACTTCCCCTTTTCCTGATTTTTAGCTGTTTACTGAATAAGCAAATGAAGGTACATCATGTCCACAGGGAAGATAACAAAGAAATCCTCCAATTGAAGCTCATTTCCATTGTTTGAATTTCAACCCTTTGTGCCCTCAGGGCAATGTCAGGGCTCAAAATCTGGTTGAATTTTGAAGGGTGAGGCCCATAACATTCCTGACACAAATGGGTCCATGAGCAAAAAACATGTAATTGAGCTCTGAGCTGGACCATCTATCTCATCTGATCTGGAGAAATGGCTGCCCTGCCTGACAGAAGAGCAAGTGGATCAATTGAAACAAGCCACTTTAAACATTTATTGGGCATCAACTTTTTGCAACATTTTGTGCTGGTTTCTGGGATTACAGCTACGAGTCAAACAGTCTCTGCTCCTAAGGAGCTCGAGATCAAATTGGTTTTACTTCTCTGGAGCTTCTGTGAAATTAAAACAGTTAATATGAAAATGTTTTTCATTTGTAACTTGAAGCTATTCAAAATCATAACCCTGCAGTCCCCTTGTGCTAAAAACCCTGGCAAAAGGGCACCTTAGGGGTTCTGGGGGTGGAGGTTTGTGTTTATGGAGAGGAGGAGGAGAAGGGGGAGACTGGACAGAGAGCTTTTGAAGACAGGTAAATCCACCGCCCAGGCACAGAAGCCCTCCTTCCCAGCCTCCCTCAGGGTGCTTGTTTGCTGTGATTGGCAGACAGGTGAGTCCAGGTGATGCTCCATTTCTGATACGATCCATTGGCTGCAACTACAGACTTCTCTGCCTAAATCAAGAAAGATCAGGACAAGTTGAGTGGCAAACTGTCAGATAATGTCTAGCTGTATTCAAGGAGAGGAGCGGAGGGAAGGAGGTGCAGGCATTGAGGAAGCTGGGCTGAGGAAAGGGTAGGGCTGGTACAAAACTTTGGGGCCTGAATTTGTGGAAGGAGACTAGAAACTGATCACATTAGGTGTCATACAACCTGCCTTGTTGAGAAACCACCAATTGGTCTCTCTTTTTCCCTCCTTCCCCCCTACCTCAGTACAAGCCACAGCCTCACTGTTTCATACAATCTTAGGCCTGAATTTTATTTTTCGTGTAAAAAAATAATTCTATCATCTATCTTATCTTATCTATCTATCTATCTATCATCTATCTAATCAATCAATCTATCTATATCTGTCTATCTACCTAAATACTACTTAGTAAATAAGACATCTCTAGAGAAACTATTATAGCTGTGAATAATTCACACTAATTTTTGAAACGGTGAACTGAACAGAGAACTGAACATATATAGAGACCCGACTCATTCATTTGAGGTTGGTGTTTCACTAAATTCTATCCCAAACAATGTTATACGGTTTCCTTATGCTTCCTTCTTCCTGGGATCCTTGTAGTTTGTATAGTGTCTCTTTTTAAAATTTCTATTTCACACATTTTTTTTTTGCTAAATACCCCAACATATTCCTCTGCTCACAGATGCTTTTATTCTCCCCATCGCTCCACCTGCTTCCCTTTCAGCAACTGTCAGCTTGTTTTTACATGTATGGGTCTGTTTCTGCTTTGTTTTGTTTATTTGTTGGTTTTATTTTTTAGATTCCACATGTAAGTGAAATCATAATTTATTTGTTTTACTCTGTCTGATGTAGCTTAGCATAATAATAGCTTCAAATTCCACCCATGTTGTCACAAATGGTAAGATTTCATTCTGTTTTTATTTCTGAGTAAATATATACATGACTATATATCATATCTTCTTTATCCATTTATCTACTGGTAAACTTCTAAGTTGCTTCCACCCATTTGCTGTTACTAGAAATGCTGCAATAAACATAGGGGTGCATATGTGCATATATCTTTTCAAATTAGTGTTTTTGTTTTCTTCAGATAAACACCCAGAAGTAGAATTGCTGGATTGTATAGAAGCTCTATTTTTAATTTTTTGAGAAATCTCCAAACTATTTTCCATAGTGGTTGCACTAATTTACATTCCCACTAACAGTGTCTGAGGGTTCTGTTTTTCTTTACATACTTCTGGCACTTGTTACTTGTTGATTCATTGATGATGGTCATTTTGACAGGTGTGATGTGATATCTCATTGTGGTTTTATTTGCATTTTCTTGAATATTAGTTATGTTGAGCATATTTTCATACATTTGTTGGCCACCACTACACGCTCTTTCAAGAAATGTTAATAGGTACTCAACCCATTTTTAATTGTATTCTTCTTCTTATTTTTGGTATTAAGTTGTATGAGTTTCTTACATTTTTTTGAAATTAACCTTATCAGGTGTACCATGTGTGAATATCTTCTCTCATTTAGTAGGTTATCTTTTTACTTTGTGTATGGTTTCCTTCACTGTGCAAAAACCTTTTAGTATAGTCTTATTTATTTTTTCTTTTATTGCTTTTGTCCAAGGATATGGATCCAAAGAGATATTGCTAAGAGCAATGTCAAAGAGTTTGCTGCTTATGCTATCTTCTAAGATTTTGATGGTTTTATTTAATTCTTTAATCCATGTTGAGTTTATTTTTCTATATGACATAAGAAAGTGGTCCAGTTTCACTTTTTTCTAACACAATATACTGAAGAGATTGTTTTTACCCCATTGTATATCCTTGACTCCTTTGTCATAGGCTACTTGACCATATAAGTGAAGATTTATTTCTGGGCTCTCTATTCTTTTCCATTGATCTATATATCTGTTTTTATGCCAATGCCACACTGTTATTGTAACTTAAAAAAATTTTTAAAATTTATTATTTCAAGAGAGAAAGGAAGGGAGGGAGGCAGGAAGGGAGAGAGCCATTCATGCATGGTTGCCTTTCACCTGCCTCCAGCTACAGACCTGGCTGGAGACCTGGCTTGCAACCTGGTTCTGTGCCCTGGCTGGGAATTGAACCAGTGACCTTTGGGTTCACAGGCCAGTGCCCTATCCACTGTGCTACCAGCCAGGGCTGTTATTGTAGCTTTGTAGTATAATTTAATATCAAGAAGTATGATATCTTCCACTTTGTTCTTTCTCAAGATTTCTTTGGACTATTTAGGGTTTGTGTTTGTGTGTGTGTGTGTGTGTGTGTTTCCATATAAATTTTAGTGTTAGTTGTTTTAATTTAGAGAAGAATATCATTGGTATTTTAATAGTGATTGCATTGAACCTATACGTTATTGTATGTAGTAAGGCATTTAACAATAGTAATCCTTCTAACCCATGAGTGAGGCATATTGTTCCATTTATTTGCATCTTCTTTAATTTCTTTCTTCAATGTCTTATAGTTTTCAGAGTGTAGGTTTTTTTTTTTTAACCTCCTTGGTTATGTTTATTTTTAGGTATTTAGGCTTTTGAGGCATTTGTAAGTGGGATTGATTTCTTAATTTCTCCTTCTAATTATTCATTATTGATACATTGAACAAAATACATTTTGTATAATAATTCTGTATCCTGCAACTTAGCTGAATTCATTTATTTATTCTAATAGGTTTTTTTTTTTTGGTCATATCTTTAGGGTTTTCTATATATGGTATCATGTCATCTGCAAATAAAGTTTTTCTTCCTTTCTGATTGGGATGCCTTTTATTTATTTTTCTTATCTGATTGCTGTGGTTAGGACTCCCAAAACTATGGTGAATAGAAGTGGTGATAGTGGACATTTTTACCTTGTTTCTGATCTTAGAGGGAAAGCTTTTAGCTTTTCACCATTGAGTATAATATTAGCTATGGGTTTATCATATACAGACTTTATTGCATTGAGATATATAGTTATATCTACAATCCATAAAGAATTGATACCTGTGAGTGGAGTTTAGGCAAATTTTACTTTTTCCATATAGATATTCAGTTGTTCCTGTACTAGTTATTAAGAATATATTCTCTATTCATTATTCTATAGTGCAACATTTATCATTTAACAACTGGCCACATATGAGTGGGTGTGCTTCTGGTCTTTTATTTTTTTTCATTGGCCCAATTATCTATCATGTACCACTGTAACACTTTGGTAATTACTATAGCTTTGTAGTTCTTCACCCAAGGATATGTTTTATTGCAGAGAGAGAGAGAAAGAGAAAGAGAGAGAGACATCAATCATTTGCTCATTTGCTTCCTGTAGACACCCTGACAGGGGATCAAACCCACAACCTGAGTATGTGCTCTGACCAGGGATTGAACCCACACCTTTAGGTGCATGAAATGATGCTCCAACCAACTGAGCCACCCAGCCAGGGCTATAATAAGTCTTGATATTTGATATAAATCATTATATTTTAGTCCTATTCTTCAAGAGTGTTAACTATTTCTAGTAATTTACATTTTTATATAAAATTTTAATTGAGCATATCAAGTGCTACAAAGTGACCTCTTAGGGTATTTTTGGGATTGCATAGAATCTGTAGAAAAATTTGGGAAGATAATAAAATATTTTATATCACTGAGTTTTTCAATAAAGGAGCATAGTTTTTTCTTCCAGTTACTTAGGTCTTCTTCAGTTTCTCTTAAGGATAACTTCTGGTTTTCTGGGTAGAAGGTCATCTGTAGCATTTATTAGATTGAATTTTAGATATGTGATTTTTATATTCATGTAAATACTGTTTTAAAAAAAAATATCTATTTCACACTGGCTGGCCTGAGAACCCAGAGGGCACTGGTTCGATTCCCCAGCCAGGGCACATGGCTGGGTTGCAAGCCATGTCTCCAGCCAGGTCTGTGGCTGGAAGCACGTGAGAGGGAACCATGCAGTGATGTCTCTCTCCCTCTCTGCCTCTCTCCCTCCCCCACTCTCTAAAAATAATAAATAAAATATTAAAAAATATATCTATTTTAATAAAAAATACAATGGAAAAAGGGGATGGATGTAATACAACAACAATAAAATAAAAAAAATACAGTGGAATTCTGTACATTGACTTTATTTAGCAACTTTTATACACTTACTTATTAATTCAAATTATTTATCAATGAATTTTGTTTTGCATTTTTCTACATATACAATCAGTAATCCACAAATACTGATTATATAATTTCCTTTGTCTAACTCCTCTATCATATGTTTATTTTTCTTGCCTTGTTATAAGTTATCAACACAAGGAATCACTTCTATCTTCAGGAGAAACAGTGTTTTTTTCATTGAGGGCATATGCTTTGTATTGACATATCCTTCAGTATCTCCTAACAAAAAACTATGACATTACTCATCTGCAAAAGGAATTTGGGTATACTTGGAAACAAATGAACATTTTCTTATAGGATGGATTTCCTTGTAAAAGAAGCACCTAAAATGAAAGTTAAGAATGGTTAGTGTGTATAGGAGCAAAACAAAGAAGTCAACCATTCCAGACAAAGCCAGAGTTTGCACAAATGCTTCAAAGTATGTATAAGGAAAGCAAACTTGCACTGGAGGAACTAATAGAATGTCAGTGCAGGACCATATTGAGAGACAGCTGAGGTGTCATGAGATGGTGCTGGGGAATTAGTAATAGCAAATTCATATCATTCGGGGCTTCCTAAGCCAACAATTTGAGTATTCTCTCAGCCAGAGTTTTCCATTACTGGTTGGACCTTTTAACATTCTGTTTATGGTAATTTATTTATTTTTAAACTTTTTCCTTGTGAAAATATTGAAAAAAATGTAGGGCTATAGTATTATTTTAAAAGCCATACCATGCTCTAGCTCACTCAGTATTATTACTGAAACAAGTGAAAAACGTTTGAAAAGTTCCTGTGAAAAATAGCCATTTAAAAATTGAACCGGCGTGGTGCTTGATGTTGCTACCAAAATTTTAAGGGAACTTCTCATTAAACATGTCTCAATTGAAGTAATAGAAATGTGAGTTATGAGTGAACATCAATGAGAGGACCAATAATCTCCACATTGAAAGCAAATCAAAGAGGATTCTGTAAACTTTCTCTTTTAAATATGCCTCTGTCAATATCTACCTTTTTTTACCAAAAAGGAGGATAAGATCTGCTTAGAAGTATGAAAAGTAGTTAATTTCATCATGTTAAATATTTGAAGTGAAATTAAGGGAAAAGAGGAAAGTGGTTCCAACGAAATTAGAAGTCAGGAAAGATCTTTCTAAACAAGGACGTTTAAACAGACACCTGAAGGTTAAAAATGAATCAGAACAGGGAATAGGATGAGTGTTCTTCCCATGTGGAAAAATATGTGGAAGTTAAAAATTGAGATAAGTCATGGCACATTATAGCAATGGGATAATTTTGGTACATCTTGGACTTGTTATGAAAAAAGGGAGGTAGACTTACTGGAGATGGGGTTATAGGGATTATACTGAGATGACTCATGGGGACCATATGAGCTGGGTTAGGAAATATGAACTTCAATTTTTCATTCTAATGTCACTGGGAAGATATTATAGACTGATTTATGTTTTGAAGATCATGTTGGCCACAGTATGTATAGGAAAAATCTTCAGTGAGGCTGACCAGTGAACAAGTTGTGTTGATGATGTAGGTAAGAGATTTTCTTGGCTTCAACTGGAATAAAGGCAAAGGAAATGGAGAAAATAGCCTAATTCATGAGATATCCAGAATGAAAATAAAGAAGACTTAGTGATTCTTTAATTTTATTTTCAATTACAGTCTAATTTCATTATTGTTTTAAATTGGTTTCATATACATCACCAAGTGTTCCCTCAGATATTTCCAGGACCTGCTTGGCACTGTACATAGTAATTAGAACATTATTGAACATTATATTCTCTATGCTGTACTTTAGAGCCCTGTGGCTGTATTATAGCTACCAATTTGTACTTCTTAAGCCCTTCACCTCTTTAGCTCTGTCCTCCAACAGACTGTTCTCTCTGGCAACCATCAGTACTCTCTCTGTGTCTATGAATCTATTTTAATTTATTTTTTCCTTTAGATTCCACATATAAGTGAAGTCATATGGCATTTGTCTTTCTCTGACTTATTTCTCTGAGCATAATACCCTTTAGTTCTATCCATACTATTACAAATGGTAAGATTTTATTTTTTATGGCCAAGTAATATTCCATGTATATGTGTACCACAGCTTTTTTATCCACTCATCTATTGATGAACACTTGGGCTGTTTCCATATCTTGGCTATTGTAAATTATGTTGCAATAAATATAGGGGTGTATATGCTCTTTCAAATTAATGTTTTGAATTTCTTTGGATAAATCCATGTAAGTGGAATTGTTGGGTCACAAGGCAGGTCTTCTTCCACTTTTAACTCTTTTTTTTAAAGGTTTTGTATTTATTATTTTTAGAGAGAGGGGAAGGGAGAGAGGTAGGGAGGGAGAGAGACATCAATGTATGGCTGCCTTTCACCTTCTTCTAGCTATGGACCTGGCTGGAGACCTGGCTTGCAACCTGCTTATGTGCCCTGGCTGGGAATTGAGCCAGAGACTTTCAGTTCGAAGGCTGGCACCTTATCCACTGTGCCACCAGCCAGGGCATCTGTTTTAAACTTTTTGAGAATCTCCACACTATTTTCCATAGTGGCTGTACCAATCGGCATTCCCACCACAGTGGATGAGGGTTCCCTTTTCTCCACATCTTTGTCAATACTTATTTGTTGATTTATTAATGGTAACCATTCTGACACGTGTGAGGTGATATTTCATTGTGGTTTTAATTTCATTTCTCTCATGATTAGTGACATTGAGCATCTTTTCATATGTCTACTGGCCATCTGTATAAAGAGGATTTGCTAATTGATGGGTTTGAAGAGGGAGGTGAGAGAGAGAGGGAAAGGGCAGAGATGATGGCTTCTAGATTCCTGGCTTGGGCAACAGAGTCATTTTTGTGACAAGAAACAGAAAATATAGATTGAGATCACAGACGAGGGACCAGAGATAGTGAGCTTAGTCAGAGGTGCTGAGCTTGAGGTGATGTTTTATAGGCATTGCCATGTCTTGAGTTCAGGATATTGGTGTGGACTATTTGGGAGATAGAAACTATGGGAGCAGATGATATTGCTCCCGCTCTACTCATGGTTACCATGTAGTGGGGAAAGGATAGAGAGTCGACCAGGGTCATCGTCTTGAAGAACTCCACTAATAATATAGAAGTAAAGGACAGAGAGCCTCTCAACTAACTCCATCCTGTTGACATATGTGTTCAATCTCTCCTAGCTCCAAAATACACATTTAAAAACTCTCCTGGGGTCTATCAATTCTTCACATATTTCCTATTCATTGATTCTCTTCATGTACAAACTTATTAAAAGAGTTGTGTGCATTCACTTTCTCCATTTCTTCCCAACACACTCTTCATCCTACTTCATTCAAGAATTCATTCCCACCAGCTCACCTCAACAGTTCTTTGCAAGGCAACTGGTGAACTTCTGTTTTCAGTCTAGATACTGCTCGATCTTTCAGCAGCCTTCAGCACTGCTGTCTGCACTTCCTTCCCTATGTATTTTCTTCCTTCGGCTCTTGTAACACTGTCTCAACTGGAATTCCTTCTATGTTTATATTCTTTGTTTTGAATATAAACAAAAACACTCACTGGAGAGTTGCTAGTATCCCTTTTTACTTTTCACTTCCAACTGAGCCTAAGGGTGGTCATACCATTAGTAAGTGGTTGGACTTGGATTTGGACTCCTGTTTCCTCAGAGTCCTATGTATAAAACAACGACACTGCACTATCGCATTTGGAGGAGAGCAGAAGAACTACGGTTTATAGCTTAAGGAAGAAAAGGTTGTCTTGAGAGAAAGGGGGAGCTAAGGGGGTGCCGTAGTGCTGTGGAATGATTCAAGTTGAGGTTTTCGGTCCTTGAAGTCATTATCAGATTTAAGGTGTATCAGTCCCGCGGGCTGCAACTCCCCTAGATGACCACAAGGAGGCAGTAACAAGAAGCAAAAAGCTGCTTGAACACAGCTCAGCCCAAGGATAGTGCATTCTAAGCAAGAACATGTATATGCAGGTTTGTGTGCGTTCTAGTGCAAGCCCACGCCTCCATTCCAGTAGCTGCTTTCTCCCAACGAGGGTCATATTTCTTCATCTTTCCACCCTAAGACCTTGACTTCCCTTTAGTCTCCTGAGCTGGCCTTGGAATAGTAAAAGAGTGCAGTCCCTTTGGGTAGGGGTAAGGGCTTAGCTTTTCTGGGACGTCTGAGCACAATGTTGCTCCCAGGGAGCCCAAAGTAATTCATTCTTTACCATCCCTCACACTTCCTAGGGCCCCAGAAAAAGCTATATATGGGCAGCGACGTTGGACAGAGGTTTTGTAGGTGAGTGCTCCAGGCTCAGCCCAGGGAAAGAAGGTGAGGGATGGCTTGTCACAGAGACCTGGAGGGGAGTGGGCATTACTGAGGAAGCCTGGTCTTTGGTTAGCTAGCCTGTTTGCTTGAAGGGACCTGCCTGCTTCTACACCTCTTAGATTACAGAAGTCTGAATCCCAGACCTTGCTCAGGGACCTACACCAAAAGGAATTGCTTTAAAACACGGTGAGACCTATTCCAAACTTTGGCCTCCCCAGTTCCAGTCCCCTATGCCTCACTGAAGTGACAAGGCAAGGTCAATTCATTTACCTAGGGAAAAAAATATGTGGTGGTGGTGGTGGTGGTGGTGGTGATGATGATAATTGGTAATGAAGAAGGAAACAGAAGCTGGGCTGGGAAGTTAGTTTGGAGCCACACTAAGAAAGGCCTGGAATATAGATCAGGTAGTTTCAACTCTCTCTTGAAGGTTTTGGGAATCACTTGTAACTTGCTCCCTAGGAACCTGACATGCCAACTTTTCTGTGTAGGTAGTAGTGATGTGAAAGGTAGATTCACACAGACTGGGTTTAGGTTCAGGAAGGTGAGTGAGGAAGCTCTTTTCATAATCAGAGCAGAGTGGATGATATAATGAGGTTGGGAGTGAGGGAAGGGGTGTGTATTAAATAAGGGAAAAGGTCACAATAAAATAATTGGAAAAACAAAATCATACATGGATTTGAAAGAGCAGAGAAATTAAAATGAGATTAAATGGGACTAGATCACTTAGGTGATTGATTGGAACCATTGTGAAGGAGTCTTCTTTGGGCCTAGATAACTATGAAGCCCATAGGCTATCAAGTAGGAGTAAGAAGAGAAAGCAGGTTATATGGGTCTAGCTCTCAGGACAGAGGCTTAGAACAGAGTGGCCGGCATCACTATCTCCTCACCTTTTCATGAAACTTACATTGTTCCTTCTCTCTATTAGATATTCAAACTTACTAACTCAGTCATTCCTAGCATTTATTATGTTCAAGTCTCTTCCATATTAAAAGTGAAAATGACAATAAGTATAAGCCTGCCAAAAATAATACATTTCTCTTTTACCTCTTCCATTTCATAGACAAATCTCTTGGAGAAGTTAGCTGCAACTTATCTCCACATGTGCATCCCTCATCTAGCTCTTTCAATGCTCCAATATAACACAGGCCTTGTTCAAACTGCCAAAAGAGTTTTTACCATCATTATTAAGGATTTTTGTGTGCTGAAGTTTTCAGTCCTTATCTTCCATGACTTCTCAACAAAATGTAACACAGTTGACCATTTCCTCTTTCTAGATACATTTTCTCCCTTGGATGCCTTGACATCCCATTGGTGGTTTTCCTCTTACATCTCTTGATACTTCTCAGTTTCCTTTGCACATACAGTCTATATTGCCTGATGCACGAATATGTTATAAGCCTTTTAATTATTTTGCAATCACATTTGGGTTGATAGCTTCTATAGAAGGTGCTTTGGCAGACATGAACTACTGTTTATGACCTAAATTTTATCTTTTGGCGAGACTAGTCAGGTAGTCTAGTGCTCCAGGACTATAAATCCAATGGCCTGTGTAAACTAGTCATTTGAGTTCAGGCTTAAAGTGTCCATAATTAAACTTAAGATATTCTCTTCCTGACTATGTCCTATTAATTTTCATATTTCAGTTAACTAGACCATAATTTGCCCAGAAATATAAGCACAAAATCTAGCAGTCATTCTTGACCCTTCTTCTTTTAGCCTTTATGTTCAATCTGAAATTATGTTATAAAATTTCTACTTCATCTATAACTTTGAACCCATCTGTTTCTTTTTTCTTTAAAAACTAAAAATCATTTATTTTTAAATTACAGTGGATGTACAAAAGTATTAGTTTAAGGTGTACAACCCTATGATTAGACATTATTTAACTTATGAAGTGATCACCCCATAAACCTAATATCCATAAATCTAACACCATATTTAGTTATTACAATATTAGAGACTATATTTTCTTATGCTATATTTTATATCCCTGTAATTATTCTCAACTACCAATTTGTACTTCTAAATCCCTTCACCGATTTTTTTTTTTACCTATCCCTTCAACCCTCTCCCACCAGGAAACAATCAAAATATTCTCTCTATAAATGAGTATTTCTGCTCTATTTTTTTTATTTTTATTTTTAAATTTTATTGTTGTTGTATTACATCCATCCCCTTTTTGCTCCCCTCTGTCCCCCTCCCCACCTACCCATTCCCCCCAAAGTCAATCCCACCTGTTGTCCATGTTGCTCTATTTATTTATTTTTCACATATAAGTGAAATGATCTAGCATTTGTCTTTCTCTGCCTGGCTTATTTCACTCAGCACAATACCTTCTAGGCTATATTTTCTTCTTTTTTTATGACTGAGTCATATTCCATTGTATATATGCACCACACCTTCTTTATCCATTCACCTATTGATGGAAACTTAGGTTTCTTCTATATCTTGCCTATTATAAATAATACTGCAATAAGCATATGGATATATATGTTTAAAGATACATCTTTTTTTTTTTAATTTTATTGTTGTTGTATTACATCCATCCCCTTTTTGCTCCCCTCTGTCCCCCCACCCACCCACCCATTCCCCCCAAAGTCAATCCCACCTGTTGTCCATGTCCATGGTTCCTTTATACTAGGTTCTTGTCTAAGCTGCTCCCCATCTTTGCCTCTACCTCTCCCTCCCCCCTACCCCGTTCCC